>JAODAL010030321.1:0-50131 GCA_025379985.1 Phyllomedusa bahiana | reverse complement strand
GAAAAAGCTATAAGACTGTGAACAAAAATTCAAATGTCTAGTACGCGTTTGGTCACTGACAATGCTGCAAAGTATCCAAGATGAGAAGAGATTTAGAAGAGCAGGGAGGGATACAATGCTGCTAATAACATATGGTTGCAGTGCTCATTTGCTGCACCTCTTAGCCAAAGACTAATGTTGTTGAAATTGCTAAATACTTCCGTAATAATCATTTGCTGCAGCAGCTCTGAAAAGGATGGGTGGAACCAAGCTAACGCTCCCACAAGATGTTAGGTGGAACTCTGTGGTGGACTGTTTTGAGCAGTATATCAAAAACTGGCCTATTCTGATTATACTTTGTGAAGAAAATCGAGATAAAATAGATGGCACTGTCACGGCCAAAATCCTCAACATTGGGCTTAAGAGAAATGTTGAACATATGCTGAGCTTCCTGAAAACCATCTCTCAGCTTTAACAAAATATAGAAAAATAGCTGTTTTATTGCGGATGCTGTTGAAATTTGGAAGGAACTGAGTGAACACTTAAAAACAGAACTACACATGGACAGAATTAATTACAAGCAGTAAACAAACGAATGGGACAAGCACTGACTCCAGCTCATTTTTTGGCAAATATTGTCAATATCCAATATCAGGGTCAAAACCTAAGTGCTGAGGAAGAAGAGTTAGCTATGACATGGGTATCCAGCAATCATCCATCTTTAATTGCCAACTATAATAAAATTCAGAGCTAAGGGGTACCATTCAAGAAATATATGTTTGCTGAAGATATTTTAAGGAAGGTCATACCAGTAAACTGGTGGAAGTCACTTAAGCGCTTGGATTTAGAGACTGTTCAAGTAATGATTTCACTTTTAACAGCAGTTGTTATTGTTTCAGTTGAATAAATCTATTTAAATTGTTATTAAGGTCAGGATTATTTTTCTCCTTCCTAAGTACAACAGAACAGTGGTGTCCAAATATGAATGATTAACCATTAAACTGGGGAAAAAAGTGATATAAAAAGTGATTCTAAAATCTTCATCTACTTGAATGATAAAATAGCAAGAACTAGTTTAGGTAGAAACTTTGATTTAAATCACTGATTTAAATCAAGCCTTACTGACTAGTGATTTAAATCGTGATTTAAATCAGTTAGATTTAAATCAAATCCACCCCCTGCAATGCAATCATGCAACCTATTAGCAAAGTCACTAAACATCTGCCTATATGACAAATTCAACAATCACATGTCCATTTAGACACATCTGAGGTCTGGTTCACATCCGTGGCAGAGGTTCTGTTTGGAGTCTTCATCGTAGATTTCATCAAAAGTGACGAAGAAAATGTGAAGCAAGCAGCATTATTTCATCTGCTGTAGCTAATGTGCTCAGAATGGCCCACCTGGGAGAAGGGAAAACCCCAGTGGGCACTTCAGAGCGAAAAAGGCAAACAAGAAGAGGTTTATAGCAAGTCATGTGCATATACCATTTTCTTAAAATATGTAGAATGGGCCACCTAAAATTGGTGTTTTGTATGTAATGGATCCCGTGCAGCCTGTGCAACAGAGGCTCTAATGTTAACCTAGCCTTAAAAATATCAATCATCTCACTCCCTAATGGACAGCTTAGACCTCTTGCCAGAGCTTTTCTTAAATGATAGCGATTCGATTTAGGGCCATCCAAATTTGGCAAAAAAAAAAAAAAAAAAAAAAAGTGTCTAACTGTTAAACTAACCCCAAGTTTGGGGTTTTGAGGCCATTTTGAGGTAAACTTACTTCTCTGCAGTGCTTGGCAACATCCTGGACTCAGTTTATTCGTAAAGGAAAAAAAATATTGTCGCTAAACCATCAGCAGATTTGCGCAATATATTACCAACATGTTACAAGTGGTTTAGAAGCCAACTTACTCTACAATTTGTACCAGAACGTAATCGAGCACCATAGACATTAAGAGGCGGTTGCACTATTGAAAAAGCTTTCATTTCTGGACTATTTTCATAGACCTGTATTCATAGCTTCCTGACAACATTCATAGTTAAAGATGGTTCCCCGATAGGTGGTAACAGTCTATGATCTATAAGCATTACAGGTCAGCGATACAAGCGAAGAACACGATGACATGAGTAGTGCGTGATATAATTGTGAAGAAAACCAGAAGTCTTTTTTGTTTTGGGCCCTGATAAAGATTTTACAGTAAACCTAAGAAGTTTAACTACATCCACTACTGGTCCTGCATCATTCACTGACCTCAGCAGTCTGGCAATGTATATACATGACAACATTAGAGCAGTAGGGAGTGTTTAGTTTTTAACTTTTTTTTTCAGTTTTCTAAAAGTCCCATAAAACTCTTTAAAATTGAGAAATAATGTTCTGATATCTCAGACACCTGAGAAAATTCCATTGGTGAAGTCTCCAGATTTTCGGAATCAAAGGAGACCCACCATTCTAATAAAAAGACACCAGGGAACACCTTAGCACCTGCATCTAAACACATAGTTGATTTTAGACAACTATTCTGAATGACAACCCATCATATTGAGGCTGAGTTTACACTGCGTTGTTGCCTGCCTTTGAGGTATCCATTGGGGTACCCCAACAGAACCCATGACTTAGCCACGGTTGCTCAATAGAAATTAACAGAGCAAACGTAGTCCTATGTGGACTACACTTGCTCATCTCTTGGTGGTATATGCTTTCCCTGCAGGACCAAAAAAAGTGTGGAAGACTGCAGCATTGATTAATCTGATAAACCGAAACACCATGACTGAGACCTGAGGGACCTCACTGTAGTTAATGGGGTTTATTGGGCGGTAATGACAGGCTCAGACTGGCTCACAGCTGAGTTGGGCAAACTCCCAGTGGGCCCCTCTCACAGAAAAGGCAAAGAGGAGGCGGCTTATAGCAAGAGTCATGTGCAGTATATCCAGTCTTGTGCAATACCCTGCTTTTCCGAAAATAAGACAGCGTCTTGTATTAATTTTTGCTCCTAAAGATGTGCTACGTCTTATTTTCAGAGGGTGTCTTATTTTTCCACAAATAAATTAAAGCATGCTGTACTAGTGTATGTGTATATATACATCAAAGTTTAGAGCCACAAACCATAGGATATGTATGTAAAGGACATTTATGGCAGCTGCAGTGACTTATCTCAAAGGATGGCAAATGTGACATGCTGGGGCCTGTGGAACTAGCAGTCCCAGCATGCCCCATCAGCCATCCTGTGAGATGTGTGTGTGTGTCAGTATCATTGCACTGTTCTAACCCCTCCCCCCCCGTCTCTCTCTTACTTGTACACTTTGTCTCCTCTCCTGGGATGTTCGGGACCTGTGGTGACATCACAGTCACAAGACCTCCCTGCACAAGTCCTTCAGCCCTCTGATAAGACAATATGTCCCAGGGCTGTTTCTGGGGGTGGGCGGGGCTTGAGAACAGCCCTCCCTCCTCCCCCACACACCTTTCTCTCTGCACGTCCTTAGGGACGGCCCTGTGTATGGGCAGCTGCAGCAATGACTTCCGCTATGTCTTATATTAGGTAGTTTGAAAAAAAATGACACTGTCTTATTTTCGGGGGAAACATGGTAGCTGTAGAAAGGGCGCCAAGAACCAACTCCACTGGTGGGCCCAACACTGGCAATTGGTGTTGGTCATGTAATGGATCCAGTGCAGCCTCAGCACTTTTTACTCCCACAGAGAAGGCTTATAATGTAGGGAAAGAGAACAAACCTAGTTCACATCGAACTACATTTGCTCTATTAATCTCTATAGGGCCACTGCAGCTACTTCATGGTATTTATTGTCCCCCCCAATATTCCAACAAATATCTGGAACATAGGCAATAATGTAGCGTGAACTCAGCAATAATGCCGGTAGGGCATGCAAACTATAGTGTTATGAGGGGCAATAGGTTTGCTGCAGATTTCACCTAATGCTATGCAGATGGTAAAATCTGAGAGAAAATCTGATTATAATAAGGATTTTAAGCCAACTTCAGAGAAAAGAAGCAGGGCTTTCAGTGCAATACATCAACCAAACGTGTATGATAGTGTAAAAATATGGCAATGATTGATTTCTATTGATTCCTAACTACTAAGCATTAGTAATATGTTCCATACAGATGGAGAAACTGTATTCCATAAAGTCATATCTCCCTGTAATTATATAGAGCAATGATATGAATCTGCTATTTTGTACTACACTGACTTCTGCCATGTCATCAGCTACAGAAAGATCTTGGGGCCTATTAAAATCGCAAGAGTGCTCAAGCTTGGTGTGCGTGACTTTATCAGCGCAGAATTTAATAGCGCAACACTTAATTCAAATATATTTATGTTGCTTCTTCTTTGTCTTATATATGAAAATGTGCTGTCAATTATAAACGCTGAGAATATTTTGGTAGCTAATAATATTCTGAGTCCATAGTTCAGAAACGCTCTATACTTTACAGGGGGAACTAAACCTTCCTTAATTATCCAAGCCACTTTGTGAACACTGAAGGTGGAGAACATGGATTTGCAAGTGAAATAAATGATTAACAAAACATGGGGAAAAAAGAAAGCCAGCCCAGTTAACAATAGAAGCTTTATACTGGAAACATGCCAACATTACTGGAAGCCCTCTAACGTTCTGCAAACATTAAATGTGCTATTGTTCGATCAAAGGCTCATTTCTATCAAGTATATTTTACAATGGGGTTAAGGCATTAGGACTACACAGTCAAGTCACATTATTATGACCAACAGCTAATATCCAGAGGAACCCCATGAGTAGTAGGAACAGCAGCAAGGAGGGCTTAGAATGACCCTGTAATGTCCTGGTAGGTTGCCAAAGGTATCTGGAGCCATGCTGACTGCAACGCATCCCACATCTACTGGAGGATCCATAGAGTGAACAGGACCATTGAGGTGGTCTTGCAGGTGCTCGGTTGGGTTTAAAGTCTGGAAAATTAGGGGCCAGGGTAGTACTTGGAAGTCTTGTTCTTCCGACCAACGTCAGATATTTCTAGCCATGTGACATGTCATTCATGGAAGGCAGAGAATGCCAGGAAAACATTCCCCAAACCATAACACTGCCACCACCAGCTTGTGTTCTGCCAGCAATGGTTGCAGGGTGTTTGTTCCTCATCTAACAAGTCAAGAACCATTCATTTGATGAAGCAGAAAATGTGACTCATCGGAGAGGTCTCAATACTGTTGTGAAAAGTAAAGCCGTTTCTACCGATTTACCTTCATTATTAAAAGGTGCAGTGACCATCCGTCTGCTTCAGAGCCCCATATGCAGTAGGGTTTTCTGAACTGTTTTAGACACTGGTCCAGTAGCCCCGTTTCATTTTGGTGCTGTGCTGCTCCACTAAAGCAAGTTTGTCTGCCCTCGTGCACCTTTGTAGCAGACGTTCACCTTCCCCATCAATTGCAATTGATGCTTTGTATTTTCCATATTAGTTATCACAGTGGAACCATTTTGGTAGCCAATTATCGCTTTTTGCAAATCTGATAAATCCCCCCCCCCCCCCTTCGACCCACGGCAGCAACAAGAGAGATGTGTTCAGATAGTGTATCGCACACTTTATATATCCACCAAGCCAGCTCACCACACGTGACTTCTTCATGCAGACATTAAAAGTAGGAAGTGGTCATAATAATGTGATCTGACGTTTGTATTATTTACATCTTGTCTAGAAAAACATTGGAAATCCATTCAGGATGGCTAAAGGGATTTCCCCCATCTCATCATAAAGTGATGGACTATGGCTAGGATATCACATTACTCTGGGTTGAGAGCTGACCCATCTGGATAGTGAAGGTGGTGTTCTCTTCACCATCATTCTCCTACACAGTGGTCCCTGGCCCCCTTCCTACATTGGGACCTAAGTCACAACCCAACTCAGGTGATCTTTTAAAACAAGATTTGAAAACAGACACATGCAGTTTTTGTTAGAGGTTTTCTGAACCAGACATGAACGTATACATGTGTCACTTTCACTCTTTTCCACTGTAGCTCAACCATAGCTTGGCTATGGAGGGCGGAGGAAGAATCAAAAACTACCACAAAAAAAGGGAGAATTCCTAGACATTTACTGCATAGTCAGTTCTGTGACCTGTACTACGTAGGATTATCCAATGGTGCAGATACCACTCCGTTGAAGTATTCACCAGCCCCAATTGTTGCTTAGATAAGCATTCATCATCGCAATAACCAGTCTACCAAAGATATACAAATCTATCATATTAAACTTTGTCATTCATACTGATTAAAAATGATATACCTGTCCTGCTGTGCAGAACCTGGCCAAGAGCCCTGTCCTCCCCTCCTCATTATCCCCTGCAAACCATGTGATGTACATTGATCACATGGCCTCAGTGAATGCCTTGCCATCACTCAGTGGGTGTGCTTTGAAGCCAGGCTCAGCTCAGGAGCACTCCCCTGTAGTGGGCGTGAACTAAGCAGAGAAACATCTGGCTGCATTTACTTTCACCAGTCTACAGTTTGAAAATTAATATAAGTAATTACTTTAGAGTAATAACAGGGGAGAGAGAACGGTTTATCCTTGGGTCCTGTTGGCAGAACTTAGTAATGGGATCAGTACTAGCTATCATCATCATGACAGCAAGTACAGAGTTAGGGGTGATTACATACCAAGTCCGCACAATATCAGCAGTGGTAACTGTGGAGGGAAGTCCTAGTTTGCAATGCAGTCTGGGACTTGTAGGAAAGCGATGCTGGGAAACTACTGACACTTCCACAAGCAGGAAGTTTTACTGCAAAAAATGGATCTTACGATAGATAAATGAGGCGGAAAAAGAAAAGTAGCACAAAGGCAGTGGAATATCTTTACTTTTCAATATAAATGATGTTTATAGTGTTCAATAAAACATTTAAAATCCCAAATAATCCTTAAAAAAAAAAAAAAAAAAAATTAACACTTTGTGCAGTCATAATCAGATTTAGCATTTTTAGAGTAAGAACCCTAATCCTAAATATACCTGTAAGCAGGTGTATACTACAAAATTAAACTACATTTATCTTATAATGAATAAGAACAGCTCCCTATACGTGAGGAATACAGGTACCTACAAGAGATGTAAAATCAGATAATAAGACAGATAGCCAAGCACTCTGCAGAATTCCAGACAGTTTTTAAAATGAATATTAAACCAAAAATACGCCTTCCCATTATCACAAAGGCAAAGTGTGCAAATAATTGCTTTTGAAGCCTGTGGCTCTCAAATAGGAACATATTCGCAGTAGAACGGCACACAGATTACTATTTGCCATTGAAGCAAACCATAGCCAATGACAGCTACAATAGATCAAGCACTCAAATCCTGCAAGTGTACTCTTTCAAATCTGGCCAAAATAAAATCCTGAAAATACAGTTTATGGTGCAGTCAGATGTAGTGGAGCCAGTTACAATTTTTCCCTATTTACTGGAATATCCCACGTTCTATGGTATATCATTTTTAAGGGGGCTGCAGGTGTCCAGGAGGTGTTGGGAGAGTAATAACTCATCAGACCATCAGGAATGCAATTAGTCATGATTAGGTTCACACGGCTTATTGCCGGCGTAATTGCGGGGATGGATTTCGCCC
Source organism: Phyllomedusa bahiana (assembly GCA_025379985.1). Classification (NCBI taxonomy): domain Eukaryota; kingdom Metazoa; phylum Chordata; class Amphibia; order Anura; family Hylidae; genus Phyllomedusa; species Phyllomedusa bahiana. The sequence continues at coordinate 42,566 of JAODAL010030321.1, read as the reverse complement.
CGCCATTACGCCGGCTGCCGGGCAGCGGGGGTGGGGTGGGGGCAGCTCGCCGGCCCCATAGACATCCATTATCCACGGCGCGTATCCCGCCGGGATAATGTGCATGTCACTTTCCCCCCGCTCGCAAAATACGGCGAGCGGGGAAAGGAGATGGAATCCATAGTTCTCTATGAGAACTGTGGATTACCGTAATGACTGGGACGAATTTCAGCCGTACTGACGCAGTACAGCGCGCAATACGGAACGAAATTCGTCCCAAAATCAGCCGTGTGAACATAGCCTCAGGCCACATCTACACGGCTTTGGTTTTTGGTCAGATTTTAAGCGAATTCAGTATTCTGAATCCGCAAATATCTGACTAACCAGTGCCCATAAACCGCAATAGAAAATCCGAGCTGGAGTCTACACAGCACAGATTTTCAACTGTTGGATTTTTAACCTGCCGGTTTATAGAACATGTTCTATAATCCGCTGTATTACGACAGATTTTAGTACGGTTCTAAGCCATGGGCCGGTCGGAATCCGACCGTGCCAAAAAACGCAATAAGGGGATGCTAAAATACCATCGGATTTCCAACAGCATTTTAACATTGCCATGTAAACACAGCCTTATGTGGACTCTTTATTTTTAATTAATTAGGTGGCTACTTTTTTTTATATCATTCTTGTAAAGTTCCCCAGTGTGCATGACATCCTGTATTGTCTATCTGACCTCCCCTCTGCAAGTTCTGACTGCACAACAGTGAGGACTGCTTGATGGTTCTCCTCAAGGTGGTCTATGGCCTGAGAGATGTAATGCTTAGACACAGAACCTGATAAGTGTGGAAAAAAAACAAAAGATCAACCCATTATCCTTTCATGTATTGCTCTGGTCATTGTACCGTCTAATCTAATCTCGGTTTATTTAGAGAACAATAGTGTAATCATCGTGTCATTACCTGTTGTAACATAACATGCAGATAAGCAGCAGCTGCAGTAAACGGAGATTAGTCTGCCCTACTATCTGTTGATCATCACACAAGGAGAAGGACACAAGCTTATGTGCAATCTTTAAAGGGAATGTGTCATCAAAAAATGACTTGTTTTTAACTCACATTTTTATGTTAAACACATTTTTTAGGATTTTTTTGGTTTTGTTTTTTTTTTCAATTTTCCATATCACCCAGTATTTTTTTTTATAATTCTTAAGTCCTGCAGTTTTCACTTTGGCCCACTAGGGCCTAATAATCCGTATGACACTTACCTGCTCTGTTTAGAGAACTTTTCAGCAGTGTGCTCATTAATCAGTAAAAGCAGGGTCAGGCTGAAAGAGTCAACTGTGTGTACGATAACACAGGAATCCACAGTCACAAGAGGAAATAGTCACAGCTCCCCCTCTACCCTCTTTCACATGCAAAACTCTCCTATACAAGTTATGGGACAGGAATCTGCTTAAAGGGAACCTCGTGGGGCAGCACAAAGCTAGTGTAATACATGCTGTTTCCAGTGCTGTGTTCCCTTTGGGCGTGTTCACTCGGCTATTCCCGACGATTTGTGAGCCGTATTGGACGCGCACAAATCCGCCGTGAATAAGGGCGGGGACTGGGGCGGGACCCGGAGCGCGGGCCGTGGGGGAGCTGCTCCCGGCCCCATAGACAAATGCATTTTTACGGCGTGTATTGCGCCGTTAAATATGTGCATATGCTCATTTCTCCCCCCACGGCGGGATTTGCCGATCGGGGACGGAGCGACGGAGCTCCATGTTCTCTAATGAGAGCAGTGGTTACCGTAATGTCAGGGACGGATTGGCGCCGTACTGAAAGACGCAAATCCGGACACGGAGGTACGGCGCCATATCCGTGCCCCAAATAAGCCGTGTGAACGAGGCCTTACTCTGCAATATGCAGCACTTACCCCACAAACCATATTCATGAGCAGGTGTTGGCCTCCCCCACCAAAGGCTAGCCGCGCCCACTGACAGTTCAACATTTTACCTATTCATAGTAATAGGTTTAATCAGTTGAAGTGGGCGGGGGGGGCACTGCCTTTTTCCTCAGATGGGCAGGGTTTGAAAAAACTGACTTTCGAATGACTCTTCGGTGATTTGAGGCATTAAATACACGGAAACTACAGCTCTTACAGATTAGGGGGGACCACAGCGCTGGAAACAAGCATGTCTGACACTACCTTGCTCTGCCTCTAGCAAGGGGGCATAATCTCCTACCGTGACGGTTCCCTTTAAGAATCCGATGTGCATGAAGCTGCTGTAAAGTATTTCTCTGACTGCTGTTAAAGCAGTGTAAGCAAGAATGTCTTCACCATAATCATATCTAGACGACCAAATAGAGAAATCTACAATCAGAAAATAAAAAATGACTCGAGAAGGGAAACAGAATATGGATCAGGGGCTTGATTTTAATAAGTAGAAAAAAAAAAAAAAAAAAGAATTGGCAACAGATTCCCTTTAAGTGGTAAAAAAAAATAAAAAAAAAATTCCAGCATTGTTTTTAACAAACATATGCCTTTCTAATGAATGTGTCCATATAAAGATAGAAAAAAAAAATTGACTGGTAAACACACTTTAAACTTAACGTGATCCTTCAGCTATTCATAGATCGCTGCGGTCTCTTGCTGGATACACACCCCTGTTTGGGTGCAGGGTCACATGAACGGTTCCATCACTAGCACAAGCGAGTTACAAGGTACGGTTTTAGATTTGTTTTGGTCTATTTTTAAATCCGCTCCAACAGTCTGACGAGCTGTTACTACTTTCTCAACACCTCATTAATGGGAGCTTTAACTCTGCTATAACTGTGAAGTAGCAGAGCAGGAAAAAATCACAATCTTTGCAATTCGGATTCGACACGGTCTCCGTTAGATCTGCTCTTGGCAATAGGCAGCACTGCTTTTGCTCAAACTTTCAATTAACTGGCAAACACTTGTCCAAGCTCAATAAAGCCACGCAAGTTGTGTGCAGACATCAATAGCGCACTTCACAGCCCTGCCTCCACATCCATAGCAATCAAAGGGCTTGCAGGATAAGCAGAAAGGACACGGCATATTCAGAGTATTGATCTCATACACAGCTAGTTAAGGAGAGGATCATAACAGTAAACACAACAGATACAGACAGACATATACCCGTGTCACCAGGAAAGCACGGCATTGATCTCGACCTCTTAAAGGAGCGCACTCAAAAACATTGCCGATTTGTATAAACGGGTCAGTGAAGATCTAGATGATCAGCATGTTTGATGGGGAATCTGTGGGTAAGCCATTGCTACCAGTTAGCAGCCATTAAAAGGGACACCATCAAAACTTTGACATATTGAAAAGCAATGTGACTAGGTCAGGTGTTTTTTTTTATAGCCTGTGATTGGCTGAAGCTGTCACATGAATGATGAACATTCACGGCTTATTTCCTGGATGAATGGACCGGCAGCCGAGAGTGAACGGGAAAGTCCGAGAGGTATTTGGGAGCCTTCGCTTTTATTTTTATTCATGTCCCAACAAATAAACGAGCTTTCTTAAATCCCGGACACTCCTTTAAGAGCGGACGTCCTCATTTCTCAGCACAGAGGACAATCCGTGTTGTGTGCACCGAGACACTGTTTTTTCATTGGAAAGTTAAAGCAGATTACAGTCAGATTTGGATGCGACTTCTGATGCAGACAGTGCTGAAGCAGCATCCAAATCAGCTGTGTGAACATGTGTGAAGAAAGCTAGAAACCTCCCCACAGCAGAAAAAGATGAACCCATTATCCTTTCATGTATTGCTGTAATCCATGTGGATTCTGACTTGAAATACTCGTCGTGTGGACACAGCCTTATGGTCCGATTATGGCTTTCACAACAAGCATATTGCGGCCGTGACGCACTGTGCAATTTTTATTTTTATATTTTTTATTTTATAATCTTTCTTTGCTTTTTGCTGCAATACACATGCGGTGGTGTTTACAAGTGGCCAGCGCATACTTCTAAAACACTGACTGCCGGCTCCCAGTCACCTTCCCAGCGACATGTGAATTGTTTTCCCCGGGGGGAAAACGTGCAAAAATACGCCCCGCAATTACGCCGTGTGGACGGGGCGTGAGTGGGGGACCGGCCCATAGACTATCATTACTAGCGGCGCGTATACGCTGCTAGTAGTAAATGACATGTCACTTATCTCTCCCCCCGCGGACGGATTCCCCATGAGGCCGGGCCGAGAGGCAGAACGTATATCGCACAGTTAGTCTCTATAGTTTGAGAAATCTGGGGAGTTAACCGTAATGCTGGGTCAGTATTTTTTAGCCACCGTAATTTGGAGTGCACTACGCGCAATATTGCGCAAGGCTGAATAATACATGGTGCCAAAATAAGCCCGTTGTGAACTGTTAGCCGGCCTTTACAGTTGAAAAGCTTAGGTCAACCACTGTCATAGTGGAACAGAGGAATAGCAGTACTTTTCACACTGTCTGGTTTTAAGGAGTCTGTGTTAGGAGTTTACTACTGAAAATCTGAATTAACCTATAGATCACAGAGTCAGCCTTCTCTCCCTCTATCACATTCCTGCTCTCAGATGGGACAGCATGACAGCGTTCCCTCTTTTAAATCTACTATGTTGTATGATTCCCATTTTCCTTCCTGGGAACTCATTTACTATTTGTGTCAGATGAGTTTCCATCAATAATGGGGCTCGGGCTGTACAATCAGTGTGTGCAGGGACAATAGCCCTTGGATAAACATGGAGATGGGTATCCAGCTACAACCCACAGTATACTGTAAAAGGAACGTTGCTCCGATAAAAATATTTATTTACAGGGAAACACAAGGATTTGACTAAGGACAGACAGAACCAGGAGAATCTCAGCAGATCTTACGATCCCAACCTCTGGGCCTTCAAGCTGTTTATAAAAATAACGACCAATAATTTTCAACAACAAAGCCCTACACTCTGGAAGATTTGCTCCTATTTTGTAACATATTACTTTAGCATGTGTCCTTTAAGTTATTCCTATAAAAATTAGCACATCATTGATTTTCAAACATCAACGGATTGTTCTCTCACTTACAAAGATTAGCTTTCTAACAAGTTACGGTGATCGTAATGAAGAAGACTTTTCAAATACATCAGTTTTTGATATTACGCGCGCTTTGCTCAGAAGAATAAGAGATTGTTATATGATGAGGTTGCAACAATAGATGGCTTTCATTTGGTTAGCCGGTCCTGCTGTCTCTCCCTCCTGAGTGGAGCAGAGAAGAAGCAGGGCGCTAAAGCGCGACTAGGAAGGTATCACAGGCAACTTGAGAGAACAGAGATGGAAGTGTTCTCTAGCAGGCCATTGTTCATCAAGGCTTTAGAACATGAGCCGTTTGTTCTGTCAAGAGAATTAACGTGTACGAAGGTGGGCACGACAAGAGGATTACTGGGCTGGGGAAAACGGCCTCATTCATTAGGTAATCCACAGTCTCTCAGTGGAGACTATGGATTACGTCTCCTCTCCCTGCTCGGCGAATCTGCTGCGGGGGGGAGATAATTGACATGTGTGAATTACCAGCGGCGTATTATGTGCCGATAGTTAATGAAGTCAATGGGCCGGCGAAGTCCCGGCCCCCCCCCACTCCCCGTCCCCCCCCACGGCGTAATTGCGGGGCGTAATTACGGGGCGTAATTACGTCCCGCAGTTAAGCTGTGTGGACATAAATAAAGGAGATGAATTACTTTTGATTGTTTATTTTGAACTCTGCACTATAGATCACATCTCCTGCACTGTCAGTACAATTAGGCCTCGTTCACACGGCTTATTTCGCCGCGTTTTTGGCGCCCTACTGGCCGATTTGCGCTTTAGTACGGGCCAATCCCGCGGCAGCAATTACGGTAATCCATGCTTCATTGGAACAGGGAATCCGTGTCCTCCCCGTTCGGCAAATCCGCCGGGGGGGGGGGGAGGGGGGGGGGGGGTGACATGCACTTATTTTTTGGCGCGGACGCGCCCCTAACAATGCTTGTTATGGGGGCCGGGGGCGGTGCCCCGCCACGCTCCGTCCCCCCCCCCGTCCCGCCCCTTATTCACGGCGGTTTTTTTTGGGGGCGCTAAAACGGCGCACAAATCCGTGGGGAAATTAAGCGTGTAAAAACCCCGGCCTTAGAAGATTGATTTTGTGGAGAGTAGGATGAAAACCCATAAAAACTGGGGCACTCACGGGCAGGAAAAATTTTTTAAATTTTTAAAACCCAAAGTACTATTAAAGCCCAATGTTTTTGGGAAAAAAGTATTGTAAAAAAAAAGTTGAATATTGGTGAAAACAACCCATGAACTGGGGTTTTTCCCTGTCGAGTCACATTTTTTTGGGCCCAAATTCCCCAAATTTTGGGCTTTACGAGTACGGGTTTTCATAAAGGAAAGGGAACGTCCTTTAAGTAAATTGGTAGGATGCAAGGTGGGCGATAGGCTGTCTGCACATATAAGCCACTTCATTGTCATGGATAAAAGGGACGATTTATCATAATTGCAAAAAGATGATTTTTGGCTTTTGAGGCAAGGGTGTTTCTTTATTTCGGAAAACGCTCGATTGTGAAGGGTTTCGTGAGCTGTGGGGGGGAAAGTATCATGAGTAGACAAACGGCACGGCTGTGAATAAGTTATGTGGAAAGTGCAGAGGTATAAGTTGGCTTGCAAGGTGCACAAGGGCAGACTGAGATGTGAGAACACTGCTGGGGTTTTGCAATTTTGGGGGAATGTTGCCCTTTGGTTTTTGGATTTTGACGCGGTTCTTGTTTCTTTTGGGCCCCCCCAAAACCAGCATAAAAGGGTCTAAAACCCCCCAAATTTCATTTTCATTGTTTCCCTATTTTAAAGCAGGGTTGTTTTCCCCACACACAACAAGGTTTTTACGTGCATTTTAGGCGCCTCTTTGGAAGCTGTTTTGGGCGCTGAAAAAGAAGCGTCATGTCAATTCTTGAAGCGTTTTCAGCGCTGAAAATCCCCAAAGAAATCAATGTAGAGCTTCAAAAACCTTTGCACCTTTTTATACGCGTTTCTCGGTGTGTTTTTGACACATTTTGCAGCCAAATTTTTTACGCAGTTTTTTTCCCCGGCTATTTTAAATTTTAATGGGTTTAAAACAGTGTTGGGAAAAACCCGTCCAAAAAAAGCGCCCGGGAAACGGTCTTAAAAAACCCCTTCTGAAGAAGTATGTTTTAGGAAAGGTTTTGGGTGCAGTTTTTTTTGGGGCTGAAAAATCAGATCCCAAAAAAAGCCGTGTGAAAAAATTTTCCCTTACAGTCTGGGGGAAAGTTTTTTTTAGCACTCTTTTGGGCCCCTTAAACCCCTTTGGAAAGCACTGTTAAGCAGTTTGTGTTTTGAACCAAACCATGTAGATCACATTAATGCGTCTTCCCCAAAGGGGGACAGGATCTTGCGCAAAATAATGCAAAAAATGTCACACAAACCAAAAAAGTGTCTAACACTGGATGGGGAAATAGGTTGGGCCCGGATTCCAATTATTTTTCCCACCCCCTAATTTCCCCGATTGAACCCAATTGATCTTTTTTGTGGGAAAACCCCCTGGTTTGTTCAATCTAGGGACCCTCCAGCAGCTGTAGGATGCAGTTAGCATGGCTCCAGATACCGGTGACAAGCCAGTTTAGCTGCTGTCCACAAATAAAGGGTTTCTCTGGTAATAGCTTTGGGCATAATAAAGTGGGCTCGGTTTGTTATTTAGCCACTTTAATACATTTTGTTCCTCTAAGGCTGTGTTCACACACTGCGGTTGCTCCATTCCTGCGGCATTGTCTCCAGGTGTTATTCTCCTTACAAGTAACACCATTCTTAAAGAAAATGCCAATTTCCAGCTGATATTCCGAACGTCTTCATTAGCATCTGAACAGAGCGACTTGGTCTCTGGACACTGCAATAGATTATGGGAGAAGGAAAACTCCAATAGATCAGAAGAGATAATTAATGGACAAGAGGCGATGTTCCCGGTTTAAGGAATGTAAGGGCTCGCTTTGCAGCCGTGGCGGCATTGTGGTATTCACAGGCATAATGCTTTGTTGTAGCTGCTTAGAACAATCTCTGCGTGGCGGCAGTATGAGCACACAAACCGCCAGCATCTCCTCTCAGGACACACTGCTTGAAGGAAGAGCTCGCTGCTAATCGAACATTTCAGCTGAGCTAGAAGTTTCCAGTCCACTTTTTGATCACTACAGGGAAATTTTCTGAGGGAAGCAATTATTCTCAAATTGCCACCTCACCTAGTTGTCTGCCTGTAAACTGCCAGCCACCACTACTGCTGTAATGTCAGGCCAAGCCATTGCCGACACTACTGACAAGAAGTCACCTCGTCCAGCCAACAGCACAGGGCCCTGCAACAGGTACAGAGCTGCCCCAGGCACTACTCTGTAAGGAGATCCTCTCACAGGTGGGGGAGGGGCAGAGTCATCCCCACTTCCTCCAACTATAGGCTGGAGGAGGGGCGAGAGCTAGACAGCCCCAGCCATGAACTCTCACACAGGTCCCCAAAGTGCATTCCAAGGGGGAAGAGAGGAGCTTGTGTAAAATGATTACAAAGTATACACGGCAGCCATTATGGGAGGTACACAGCTCCTCAGCATGGAGATTACACGGCAGCCGAGGCGTATACAGCCCGCTCGCCAGACACGGCAGCCGAGGCGTATACAGCTCCCCAGCATGGAGATTACACGGCAGCCGAGGCGTATACAGTCCCGCCAGACACGGCAAACCGAGGCGTTTACAGCTCCCCGCCAGAAAACGGCAGCGAGGCGTATACAGCTCCCGCCAGACACGGCAGCCGAGGGGTATACAGCTCCCCCGCATGGAGATTACACGGCAGCCGAGGCGTATTACAGTCCCCGCCAGAAAACGGCAAACCGAGGCGTATAAGCTCCCCGCCAGACACGGCAGCCGGGGGCGTTTTACAAGCTCCCGCCAGACACGGCAGCCGAGGCGTATACAGCTCCCCGCCAGACACGGCAGCCGAGGCGTATACAGCTCCCCGCAGACACGGCAGCCGAGGCGTATACAGCTCCCCAGCATGGAGATTACACGGCAGCCGAGGCGTATACAGCTCCCCAGCATGGAGATTACACGGCAGCCGAGGCGTATACAGCTCCCCAGCATGGAGATTACACGGCAGCCGAGGCAAATACAGCCCACCAGCATGGAGATTCCACGGCAGCCGAGGCGTATACAGCCCCCCAGCATGGAGATTACACGGCAGCCGAGGCGTATACAGCCCCCCAGCATGGAGATTACACGGCAGCCGAGGCGTATACAGCTCCCCAGCATGGAGATTACACGGCAGCCGGGCGTATACAGTCCCAGCATGGAGATTAAAAGGCAGCCGAGGCGTATACAGATCCTCAGCATGGAGAATTACACGCCAGCCGAGGCGTATAACAGCTCCCCAGCATGGAGATTACACGGCACCCCGAGGCGTTTTACAGCCCCCGCCAAAAACGGCAAGGAGGCGTATACAGCCCCCCGCCAGACACGGCAGCCGAGGCGTATACAGCTCCCCGCCAGACACGGCAGCCGAGGCGTATAGAGCAACCCGCCAGACACGGCAGCCGAGGCGTATACAGCTCCCCGCCAGACACGGCAGCCGAGGCGTATACTGCTACCCGCCAGACACGGCAGCCGAGGCGTATACAGCTCCCCGCCAGACACGGCAGCCGAGGCGTATACAGCTCCCCAGCATGGAGATAACAAGTCAGCCGAGGCGTAGACAGCTCCCCAGCATGGAGATTAAACACGCAGCCGAGGGTATACAGCTACCCAGCAGGGGAGATTACACGGCAGCCGGGCGTATACAGCTCCCGCCAGACACGGAAGCCGAGGCGTATACAGCTCCCAGCATGGGAGATTACACGGCAGCCGAGGCGTATACCAGCTCCCCAGCATGGAGATTTACACGGCAGCCGAGGCGTATACAGCCCCCAGCATGGAGGATTACACGGCAGCCGAGGCGATTATACAGCCCCCCAAGCATGGAGTTTTCCCACGGCAGCCGAGGCGTATACAGCTCCCCAGCATGGAGATTACACGGCAGCCGAGTCGTTTACAGCTACCCACCATAGAGATTACACTGCAGAAGAGTCGTATTCAGCTCCGCAGCATGGAGATTACACGGCAGCCGAGGCATATACAGCTCCCCAGCATGGAGATTCCACGGCAGCCGAGGCGTATACACCCCCCCAGCATGGAGATTACACGGCAGCCGAGGCGTATACAGCCCCCCAGCATGGAGATTACACGGCAGCCGAGGCGTATACAGCTCCCCGCCAGACAAGGCAGCCGAGGCGTATACAGCCCCCCGCCAGACACGGCAGCCGAGGCGTATACAGCTCCCCGCCAGACACGGCAGCCGAGGCGTATACAGCTCCCGTCAAGACACGGCAGCCGAGGCGTATACAGCCCCCGCCCACGACACGGGCAGCCGAGGCGTATTACAGCTCCCAGCAGGGAATTACACGGCAGCCGAGGCTTTATACAGCTCCCACATGGGGGTTACAACGGCAGCCGAGGCTTTAATTACAGCTCCCCAGATGGAGATTACACGGGCAGCCGAGGCGTTTTTACAGCTCCCCAGGCATGGAGTTTACACGGCAGCCGAGGCTTTATACAGCTCCCCAGCATGGATGATTACACGGAAGCGAGGCGTTTTTACAGCCCCCAGCATGGAGATTACAACGGCAGCCGAGGCGATAACAGCCCCCAAGCATGGGAGATTCCCACGGCAAGCCGAGGCTTTTATACGCCCCCCAGATGGAATTCCGGCAGCCGAGGCTTATACAGCTCCCCAGAAGGGAGATTACAGGGCAGCGAGGCGTATACACCCCCCCCAGCATGGAGATTACACGGCAGCCGAGGCGTATAACCCCCCCCGCAGGGAGATTAAACGGCACCGAGGGTATACGCCCCCCCCAGATGGAGATTACACGGCAGCCGAGGCGTATACAGCCCGCCAGACCGGCACCGAGGCGTATACCCCCGCTCCCAGACACGGAGCCGAGGCGTATACAGTCCCCCAGCATGGGATTACCGGAAGCCGGGGCGTATACGCTCCCCCCCAGAACGCAGCCGAGGGTATAAGCCCCCCGCCAAAAAGGCCCCCGAGGCGTACAGTCCCCGCCAGAAAACGGCAGCCGAGGCGTATACAGCTCCTCGCTATACAGTATACACCGCTACCCGAAAACATTTAAAACGCTCCTCGCTATACATTTATACACGCAGCACGAGACATTTTACAGCTCCCTCGCTATACAGTAAACCGCCCAGCGAGACATATACAGCTCCTCGCTTACAGTATACATCGCAGCCGAGACATATACAGCTCCTCGCTATACAGTATACACCGCAGCCGAGACATATACAGCTCCTCGCTATACAGTATACACCGCAGCCGAGACATATACAGCTCCACGCTATACAGTATACAACGCAGCCGAGGCATATACAGCTCCTCGCGATACAGTTTACATCGCAGCCGAGTCTTATACAGCTCCTCACTATACAATATACACCGCAGCCGAGGCATATACAGCTCCTCACTATACCGTATACACCGCAGCCGAGGCATATACAGCTCCTCACTATACAGTATACATCGCAGCCGAGGCATATACAGCTCCTCACTATACAGTATACACCGCAGCCGAGGCATATACAGCTCCTCACTATACAATATACACTGCAGCCGAGGCATATACAGCCCTCACTATACAGTATACACTGCAGCCGAGGCATATACAGCTCCTCACTAACAGTATACCTGCAGCCGATGGCAAAATACAGCTCCTCATATACGTATACATCGCAGCCGAGGATATACAGCTCCTCACTATACTGTATACACCGCAGCGAGGCTATACAGCTCCTCACTATACAATATACTGCAGCGGGCTAAAACAGCTATCACTATATGTATACACCGCAGCCGAGGCATATACAGCTCCTCACTATTAAATTTACACTGCAACCCGAGGTTTTATACAGCCCTCACTATACACCGCAGCCGAGGCATATACAGCTTCTCACTATAAAATTTTACCTGAACCGAGGCATATTACAGCTCCTCACTATACAATATACACTGCACCCGAGGCATATACAGCTCCTCACTATACAATATACACCGCAGACGAGGCATATACAGCTCCTCACTACAGAGCATACACCGCAGATGAGGCATATACAGCTCCTCACTACAGAGCATACACCGCAGATGAGGCATATACAGCTCCTCACTACAGAGCATACACCGCAGATGAGGCATATACAGCTCCTCACTATACAGTATACACCGCAGACGAGGCATATACAGCTCCTCACTATACTGTATACACCGCAGACGAGGCATATACAGCTCCTCACTATACAGTATACACCGCAGACGAGGCATATACAGCTCCTCACTATACAGTATACACTGCAGCCGAGGCATATACAGCTCCTCACTATACAGTATACATCGCAGCCGTGGCATATACAGCTCCTCTCTATACTGTATACACCGCTGCCGAGGCATATACAGCTCCTCACTATACAGTATACACCGCAGAGAGGAAATATACAGCTCCTCACTATACAGTATACACCGCAGATGAGGCATATACAGCTCCTCACTACAGTATACACCGCAGACAGGAAATAACGATCCTCATATACGGGTAACCCCGCAGAGGGGGCATAATACACCCCCTTCACTATACGTATACACCGAGATAAAGGCCCTTATACACTCCTCACTACAGGCTACACCGCAGTGAGGCATTTTACCCCCTCACTATACAGTAACACCGGGGATGAGGCTATACAGCCCCCCACTCGACATACCCCGTAACAAGCATATACACCCTTTCAATACGAATATCCCCTACCGGGAGGTAAAAAATTTTCCCTCAACTCGAGCTTACCTGAAAAGTATAAAAAACTCCTCAATACATTTTGACTTCAGTGAGGTATATACAATCCCCAATTTAAACTTACACTAAAACCTTATATAGGGTACAATCTCCTGTAAAAACTGCATTGTCTTGTGGTTTAACTCCCCCTGTTTTAAAAACACTGCGGGTTCCGTAGGGTTTCAAAAAAACCCCTTTAAGTTACGTCAGCCTTATGGGGGTATACACATCCCACTATAGTAAAACAGGCAGCCTTCACTTTGGGATCCCTTTCCCTTATGTATCATTTACCCCTTAAGTTGGGTATACACATCCCCAATAAATAGTATAATTGCACCTTCAGGGGGGATACAATCCCACAAATTAGTTTTTACAGTGAAGCCTTCAGTAGGTTATACACATCCACTATTAGTAACGTGCAGCCTTCACGTAGGGTATACACATCCCATATATTTTTTAAAAAAGTCCCCCCCCCCCTTCACGTAGGGTATACACATCCCACTATATAGTATACAGTGCAGCCTTCACGTAGGGTATACACATCCCACTATATAGTATACAGTGCAGCCTTCATTTGGGTAAAACTCCATATTTTTTTTCAGTGCAGCCTTCACGTAGGGTAACACATCCCCAATTAGTATACAGTGCACCCTTCATGGGTATCACTCCCATTATAGTATACAGTAGCCTTCCGTGGGGGTATAAACCCCCACTTTTAAGTAACAGGGGCCCTTCAGTAGGGTTACACATCCCACTTTTTTATACTGCAGCCTTCACGTAGGGTATACAATCCCCAAATTAGTATACAGTGCACCCTTAAAAGGGGTTTCACACCCATTTAATAGTATACGTGAGCTTCACGTGGGTTTCACACCCCACTATATAGTTCGTGCAGCCTTCACGTAGGGTATACACATCCCACTATATGTATACGTGCCCCCCTTCACGTGGGTATACAACCCCCCTATATAGTTCAGTGCACCTTTCACGGGGTTTATACAATCCCACTATATAGTTAAGTGCGCCTTCGGGGGTTTAACATTCCCATATAGTATAAGTGCAGCCTTACGTAGGGTAAAAACACACCCATAATATTTTTATCAGTGCAGCCTTTCACGTGGGTAACACATCCCACTATTATATACATGAAACCCTTTCCCCAAAGGGTTACACATCCCCACAATATAGATACCAGTGCGCCTTTCGTAGGGAAAAACATCCAATATAGTTACGGGCCCTTCCTAGGTTTTTCCACCCCACTATATAGTTACAGTGCCACCTTCCGTGGGTTTTAACACATCCCATATATAGTATACCGTGCCCTTCAGTGGGTATCAACCCCACTTATAGTTTACAGTGCGTTCTTTGGGTTTACACATCCCAATTTTTTACTGCGCCTTACGTGGGTAAACATCCCACTATATGTTTTTCAGTGCGCCTTAAAGTGGGTATAACATCCCACATTATTTTATACAGTGCACCTTCCGTGGGTAAAAAACCCCCCCATAAAAAGTATAAAAGTGCAGCATTCACGTAGGGTTTCCATCCCCTATAATAAAAACAGTAAAATTTCACGTAGGGTATCACATCCCAATTGTATGTGAGCCTTCACGTAGGGTATACAATCCCACATATAGTATACAGTGCACCCTTCACGTGGGGGTTTTACACACCCCCCTTTGTTACAGTGAAACCCTTCAGTGGGTATCACATCCCCACTTTTTGTAACGTGCACTTCATTGGGTATAAATCCCCTATTAGTTTTCGTGCGCCTTCACCAGGGTTATCACACCCCCCTTATATGTAACAGTTGCAGCCTTCACGAGGGTATACACATCCCATTTATAGTTTTCAGTGCACCCTTAAAGTAGGGTATACAATCCCACTATTATTTAAAAACGTGCACCTTCAGGGGTTTCAAATCCCACTATATAGTTACAGTGCACCTTCACGTAGGGAAACCATCCCACTAAAAGATACAGGGGGCAGCCTTCACGTAGGGTTTATACAATCACATATTTATAACAGGGGCAGTTCCGTAGGGTATACAACCCCAACTAAAAAAGTAAAATTTGCACCTTAGTCGGGTGTACATATTCTCAATATATACAAACACTGGTGTGTGGTTTGTGAGGCGCTGGGAGCAGGAATGGGCTCCTCAATCATCTACACTTCACATAACCATTGACTGTAACCCAACAAAGGGGGGGGGGGCGGGGGGGGGGGGGGGGGGGGGGGGGGGGGGGGGGGGGGGGGGGGGGGGGGGGGGGGGGGGGGGGGGGGAAGGGGGGTTGGGGGGTGACCCTGGGGCAGATGGAGGCAACAGGTATGTGGAGGTGACTCAGGGGCAGTTGGTAACAGGTATTCGGGACCTGGGGGTTGATTGGGGTAAAAAGGTTAAGGTCGGGGAAGAATGGAAGGGTGACCCTGGGGCAGGTGATAACAGGTATGGGGTGGTCCTGAGGCAGATGGGGTAACATATGAGGAGGTGACATAGGGGCAGGTGGTAACAGATAAACAGTGACCCTGGGGCAGGTGATAACAGATATGGGGTGACCCTGGGGCAGGTGATAACAGATATGGGGTGACCCTGGGGCAGATGGGGTAACAGTTATAGGAAGAGCCGGGGACAGACATAGATAGGATGACCCCGGGGCAGATGGGTAACGGGTCTTACGTCGCCCCGGGGGGGGGAAAGGGGAAACCCGGTACGAGGCGTGATTTCCGCGCAAACCCAACAGCTCACAGTCCCCGGGCTGTGCATACCCCGCAGTCTTCCGGGCACATCCCACCTCCAGGAAAGTTTGGGCGGCAGCGCTGCGGGCCCCGGGAAAAAAGGGGGACTGGGAATTTTCCCTGGGAAAGCCGCGTCCCCGCCCTCCCCTGCCGACAACTGCCCCGCGGATGGATCCCAGAAAACGGGGCGCCAAAGAAAGCAGCAGCAGTCCCAGGTACACGTCCATACTCCGCACAAGTTGGCTGATCCTCGGCGCTCAGTGTCGGGGCTCAGCCTCTCCGGCAGCCGCTCCGCAGCCAGCGCTCTCCAATGCTCACGGCCCCCCAGCTTTTTCCCCTGCCCCAGATTTTTACTTTAGGGGTTTGGGCGGGGGGAAAGGGGGAAAGGAGGCGGGGGCTGACTCAAAAGCCTCTACCAAACTAACCCCGTCCGGGAATGTGCGATCCCTGGGGACGAGGGCAGCGCCTCCTACTGGAGCAGCCGGGACACACGCAGGTAACAGGCACGGAGACTGCCGGAGACTGCGCTCAGCACCGGCGCCTGTTACCTGCTGGAGCCGCCGTGCACGGAGGAGGCGGAGCCGCTGATGAGTGACTGCAGGTAGAAGGACGGCGCCGCAACCACCGGGACTGGACATGTGTCTGCTCCACACAGCGATCCTACAAGCACTGCCCTATACATGAGGATATACATCCCAGCGCTGCCCTATACATGAGGATATACATCCCAGGGGGTGCCCTATACATAAAAGATATACACCCCCACGCTGCCCAAATACATGAGGATATACTTTCCCGCACTCCCCTTTTTAACATGGGGAAATATACACCCCCAGCATTTGCCCTATAAAAATGGGGATATACACCCCAGCGCTGCCTATACATAAATCAAACCACCCCGGGCACTGCCCTATAAATGGGGATATAAAATCCCGGGCACTCCCCCTTATACATGATAAATATACACCCCAGCATGCCCAAAGTAATGGGGATATAAAAACCCAAAGGCACTGCCCAATTACATGAGGATAAAATCCCAGCACGCCCTAAAACATGAGGATGTACACCCCCAGCACGGGCCCTATACATGATAAAATTTACACCCCAAGCACTCCCCAATACAGGGAGGAAAATACATCCCAGCACTGCCCCTATACATGAGAATATACTTTCCCGGGCACTCCCCTTTACATGACAAATATACATCCCGCACTCCCCATTAAAGGGGAAAATTACACCCCCAGCGCTTGCCTATCATGATCATACCATCCCAGAAACCCCCAATCCCAGAGGATATACATCCCAGCACTGCCCTAAAACAGATCTTATACATCCCAGCACTCCCCTTTTAACATAAAAATATACTTTCCCAGCGCTGCCCTATACATGAGAATATACTTTCCCAGCACTGCCCTATCCCTTGAGGAAAACCCAACCCAGCGCTGCCCAATACATATCATACACATCCAGCACTGCCCTATACATGAGGTTTAATACACCCCAGCACTGCCCTAAACATGGGGTTTATACATCCCAAAACTCCCCAAATAATGGGGAAATACATCCCAGCACTCCCCCTATACATGAGGAAAATACATCCCACCCATTTGCCCTATGTTGAGGAAAAAACCCATCCCACACTCCCCTATACATGGGGAAATACATCCCAGCATTTCCCCCTATACATGAGGATGAAACATCCCAGAAACGCCCTATCCCATGATAATTAATCCCAAATTTGCCCTTATAAATGAGGATATACATAAAGCACGCCCTATACATGAAAAATTAAACATCCCAGCACCCCCCTATACATAAAGGAAATTTTTAAACCCCCGCACTGCCCAAATACATGGGATATACACCCAGCGCTGCCCTTTTACATGATCATACACACCCAAAGCACTCCCCCAATACATGAGGATATAATCCCACACTGCCCTATACATGTTTCATATACATCCCAGCACTCCCCTTTACAAAAGGTTTTAAACCCCAGCGCTGCCCTATACATGGGGAATATACATCCCAGCCCCCCCCAAATTAACATGAGGAGAAATAACCCCAAAGCGCTCCCCTATACTTTATCATACACACCCCCAGCACTGCCCTAAAAACTTTGAGGTTTATACATCCCAGCCCCTGCCCTATCCCATAGGGATAAAAACCCCAGCATTTGCCCCTATACATGAGGATAAAACCACATGCCCTATACGAGGATTAAATCCCAGAAACTGCCCTTTTAACATGAGGATATACACCCAAGCATGCCCTATAAAAGAGGATAAAAACCCCAGCATTTCCCCCTATAAAATGAGGAATACATCCCAGATTTGCCCTAAAACATGGGGAATTTTAAATCCCAGAACTGCCCTTTAAAATGAGGAAATACTTTCCCGGGCGCTGCCCTATACATGGGGAATTACACCCCAAGCCCCTCCCTATACATGAGGGAATATAAATCCCAGCACTCCCCTTAAAACAGGGAGGATATAATCCCAGCACTGCCCTATCATGAGGTTTAATCCCAGCGCTCCCCTATAAAAATGGGGATTACACCCAAAGCACTCCCCTATCCCATGAGGATTTTCATCCCAGCACTGCCCTATACAGTTTCATATAAAACCCACCCACTCCCCTTACATGATCATATACACCCCAAGCACTGCCCTATACATGATCATATACATCCCAGCACTGCCCTATACACGAGGATACACATCCCAGCACTGCCCTATACATGAGGATATACATCCCAGCACTGTCCTATACATGAGGATACACCCACCACAGCCCTGTAACAAGGATATCCATCCCAGCACTGGCGCTATACACAGGAATACATTTACATGTATATCCTCGTGTATAGGGAGTGCTGGATGTATAACCCGTGTATAGGCATGCTGGGATGTAATATGTTTGATCATGTATACACGAGGAATACATCCCAGCTTGCCTTATGCACGAAGGCATGGTTATATTCAAATGCGTCTTGGGTTCAACACCACTATACACGAGGATATACATCCCAGCACTGCCCTATACACGAGGATCCACATCCCAGCACTGCCCTTACAAGATCATAACATCCCAGCATACACACGAGAGAATACATCCAGCACTGTTCCTATACACGATGATATACAACCCAGCACGTGCACCTATACACGAGATATACATGTCATGTAACCACTGTATAGGAAACTTGCGGGATGTATAGTTTATCAAGTACAAGGGCGCACTGCCCTATAACACGAGGATATACATCCCAAGCACTGCCCTATACATGATCAAAAAAACATCCCTGCACTGTCCTATACACGAGTTTATACATCCAGCGCGCATATACATGGATCAAACATATACATTCCAGCACTGCCCTATACACAGGATATAGTTGATCAGTATAGGCAGTGCTGGGTGTATTCCCTATAGGACAGTGCTGGGGAATATGTTTTGATTCATTTAGGGCACTGCTTGGGATGTTACATCCTCTGTTTAAGGCAGTGCTCCAAAATTGAGTCAAAATTATACATCCCAGCAACTGTCCATACGTAACATGTATATCCTCGTTAAAGGGCGTGCTGGATTATACCTCGTGTATAGGGCAGTGCTGGGATGTATATGATCGTGTATAGGGCAGTGCTGGGATGTATATCCTATACACGAGGATATACATCCCAGCACTGCCCTATACACGAGGATATACATCCCAGCACTGCCCTATACATGATCAAACATATACATCCCAGCACTGTCCTATACACGAGGATATACATCCCAGCACTGCCCTATACATGATCAAACATATACATCCCAGCACTGCCCTATACACGAGGATATACATCCCAGCACTGCCCTATACACGAGGATATACATCCCAGCACTGTCCTATACACGAGGATATACATCCCAGCACTGCCTTGTACACGAGGATATACATCCCAGCACTGCCCTATACATGATCATATACATCCCAGCACTGCCCTATACATGATCATATACATCCCAGCACTGCCCTATACACGAGGATATACATCCCAGCACTGCCCTATACACGAGGATATACATCCCAGCACTGCCCTATACACGATCATATACATCCCAGCATATACACGAGGATATACATCCCAGCACTGTCCTATACACGAGGATATACATCCCAGCACTGTCCTATACACGATCAATACATCAAAATGTAATATCCTTGTGTATAGCACAGTCCCCTATGTATATGTTTAACATATAGCAGCACTGCCCTATACATGAGGATATACATCCCAGCACTGCCCTATACATGATCATATACATCCCAGCACTGCCCTATACATGAGGATATACATCCCAGCACTGCCCTATACATGATCAAACATATACATCCCAGCACTGTCCTATACACGAGGATATACATGTACATGTATATCCTCGTGTATAGGGCAGTGCTGGGATGTATATCCTCGTGTATAGGACAGTGCTGTGATGTATATCCTCGTGTATAGGGCCGTGCTGGGATATATATGTTTGATCATGTATACACGAGGATATACATCCCAGCACTGCCCTATACATGATCATATACATCCCAGCACTGCCCTATACATGATCATATACATCCCAGCACTGCCCTATACATGATCATATACATCCCAGCACTGCCCTATACATGATCATATACATCCCAGCACTGCCCTATACATGATCATATACATCCCAGCACTGCCCTATACATGATCATATACATCCCAGCACTGCCCTATACATGAGGATATACATCCCAGCACTGCCCTATACATGATCATATACATCCCAGCACTGCCCTATACATGATCATATACATCCCAGCACTGCCCTATACACGAGGATATACATCCCAGCACTGCCCTATACATGATCATATACATCCCAGCACTGCCCTATACATGAGGATATACATCCCAGCACTGCCCTATACATGATCATATACATCCCAGCACTGCCCTATACATGATCAAACATATACATCCCAGCACTGCCATATACATGATCATATACATCCCAGCACTGCCCTATACATGATCATATACATCCCAGCGCTGCCCTATACATGATCATATACATCCCAGCGCTGCCCTATACATGATCATATACATCCCAGCACTGCCCTATACATGATCATATACATCCCAGCACTGCCCTATACATGATCATATACATCCCAGCACTGCCCTATACATGATCATATACATCCCAGCACTGCCCTATACATGATCATATAAATCCAGCGCTGCCCTATAAAGGGGATCATATACATCCCACGACTGCCCTATCCCACGAGATATACATCCCAGCACTGCCCTATACATGAGGATATACATCCCAGCACTGCCCTATACATGATCATATACATCCCAGCACTGCCCTATACATGAGGATATACATCCCAGCACTGCCCTATACATGAGGATATACATCCCAGCACTGCCCTATACATGAGGATATACATCCCAGCACTGCCCTATACATGATCATATACATCCCAGCACTGCCCTATACATGAGGATATACATCCCAGCACTGCCCTATACATGAGGATATACATCCCAGCACTGCCCTATATGTGATCATATACATCCCAACACTGCCCTATACACCAGGATATGCATCCCACCACTGCCCTATACATCATCATATACATCCCGGGCATGTTCTATACATGATATACATTTTACTTTCCCAGAACTGCCGTATTACATGATCATATATATCCAGCACTGCCCTATACATGATCAAAGAAAATCCCAGCACTTCCCTTCATGAGGATATACATCCCAGCCGCCCAAAACAGATCATATACATCCAGCACTGTAATATACATGATCAAACATATACATCCCAGCACTGCCCTATCCCTTGATAAATACATCCCTGCACGCCCTGTACTTTGAGGAGTACATCCCAGCACTGCCCTATACATTATCAACCATATACGTCCCAGCAATCCCCTAAAACATGATATAATCATGCCACCCATTTGCCCTAACTGGGATATACACTCACCCCACTTTATTAGGTACCCCGTCCAAACTGTCTTTAACATTTAATTTCTAATCAGCCATCACAGGCGCAATCGTGCATTTAGGCATGTAGACGGGTCAAGCAATCTCCTGCAGTTCAAACCGAGCATCTAGGGGAAGAAAGGGTTTTTGGTGCCTTTTAAAGGGGCATGGTTGTTTTGCCAAAAGGGCTGGTCTGAGTATTTCAAAAAACTGCGTTTTGGGATTTTAACCAAAACCATCTTAGGGTTTACGAGAAGGGCCCAAAAAAAGAAAAACACCTTTCCATTTCCTGTCAAATCTTTTATCAATCAAAAAACAACTTTCACTATAAAAAAAACATATAAAATACCACCCTTTAAAAAACCAAATACAAAACACTTACCAAATACCAAACTTTACAAAATCTACACCAAAACCCATATTTTACAAAACAAAATACTCCAAATTTTCCCAACTATCAAATTACATAAAATTAAAAAAAAATTCCTTTTTTGGGGCCTTTTTTGGTTTTTGGTTTTGGGGGGGTGTTTTTCAACAACATAAACTGGACCCCCCCCCCCCGGGTTGGTTGGGGTGGGGTGGTGGTGTCATGGGGTGAGGAATATTTTTTGGACTCTTTGGGCCCCTTGGTCCCAATTGAGCTCTTTTGCAACCCCTTTGTGGAATCTATCCCCCGAAGAATTTAGGCAGTTCTGAAGGGAAAAAAGGGGGTCCAACCCGTTACTACATTGTGTACCTAAAAAAGTGGGTGTACATCCCCGCCCCCTAATTGATATATACACCCAACATGCCCTATATTTATATATACAACCCCGCACTGCCATTGTGTCATATACATCCCAACACTGCCCTATACACCAGGATATGATCCCCGCACTGCCTATACATATCATTACATCCCAGACTGTTTATACATGATCAACATATACATCCCCCACTGCCCCATACTGATCATTACACCCTCACTGCCCTATAATATCATAGATATACATCCCAAACCTTCCCATACATGAGGATATACATCCAGCACGCCCTATACATGATATATACATCCGCATGCCCTATACATTTCATCTTTCACAGGTTTTTTGAATTGTGAATAGTGGACTACACCTCCCACATTTTTCTCTGCTGTATATGTTTTAAATTTCTGTGCTGTTTCTGGTATTTGAATTGTAATAGTGGATACACCCCATCATTTGTTTGCGTATATGTATAAATTGCTGTGCTGTGTTCTGGTATGTTAAATTTGTAAAATAGTGGACTCCCACCCCCCTTTAAATTTTGTCTCGGGCTGTATTTGTATAATTGCTGGGGCTGTGTTTGGTATGTTGAATTGTAAAATTGGGGAAACTACACCCCCCATCATTTGTTTTGGCTGTATTTTGTTTTAATTGCTGTGCTGTGTTTTTGGTATTTTGGGAATTTTTGAATAAAAAATACACCCCCCATCATTTGTCTCTGGGGTATATGTAAAAATTTCCCTGTGCTGTGTTCTGGTATGTTGAATTGTGGATAGTGAATAAAACCCCCCTCATTTGTCTCTGCTGTATATGAAAAATTTTGTGGCTGTGTTCTGGTATTTTAAATTTGTAAATATTTGGGTAAACCTCCCTTAAATTTGTTTTCCTCTGTATATTTTATAATTGCTGTGCTGTGTTGGGGTTTATTTTTAAATTTGTAAATAGGGACAAACCCCTTTCCCATGTTTTCTCTGCTGTTTATGTATAATTGTGTGTGTTTTTTGGGTATGTTTTAAATTTTGTGAAAAAGTAAAATTTACACCCCCCCATATTTGTTTGCTTATATGTAAAATTGCGTGCTGGGGTTCGGGGAATGTTAAATGAAGGGATTTCTCCCAATCTCTGTCCTGAATTTTACCCTGTGTTTATTTGTTTTTGTAGTGACCTGAATTCTGCCCCTGTAGTTCTCCTCTGTGGCTTATTTGTAACTCCACCCATTGCTGGCAGCTCCCCCACTGTTTTTATTTTCAATAAACTCCAAAATAGGATAGTAAAAATTAGTTAGTTTGGGTAGTATACCCTGAAAGAGAAAGTGAACCCAGAAAATAAAAGTGATAGATTGAATCAAGGTATCTGAAAAAAAAACCAAAAATTAGCCCGGAAGGGGGGCCCCGAAGGGGGGCTAGGGGGAACCCGTTTTTCTTGTAAGTATCTAGGCTTAAAAAAAAAAAAAAAAACTATTACCATGTCTTTTATTGGTTATCTTGCACCCATCTACCTCCTGGCTTACCCCCCAGTTTTTGGGCCCCTGAGAATTTATCCAATCAGCCCCTCTTCCCCCCCTCCCCCAATGTGTTCATAACACATTTCCCCTTTTCCCCCTTTTCAAATTCCCCCAAACCCACCTGCCCCCATTTTTGTGAAACAGACGGCGCTCAAACTCATCCCTGAACCATCTGCTGTATTTTCTTTTCCTGTTCTTGTTTGAAGGTGCCCCATTCCCCAAAACCCGGCCACCCTCCTTTACTCCCTCACCCCTCCTCCCCCCAATAGAAACCCTGCAAAACCTATTTGCTTTTCGCTGTAATTTTTTCCAGTCCTTTTGAAATGTGCTCTGGGGGAACCCCCGACCCCCGTTTTTGAAAACCAAACTCACTGTGTTCATGACCTTTTCCCCCCCCAACCCCCTAAACCCTGTACCCCTCACAAAAAATTTGGTAAAGCCATCTGCACCGCTTCCTTTGCCGCTCTCCCCTATGGCGGTTACACTTAATCACACTCCCAGACTGAAAACAGGCCGGGTGGGGGGTTGGCATACTTTTCTCCACACGGGCACTTAAGCCCTTTTCCCCCTTTGCCCCCTCATTAATTTCCCTCCTTTGAGGTCCAAAACCCCGGGACTCTTTCACCCCAATTTTCCCAGACTCGCGGTTCTGTACACCCCCCCCGGCTCCCCTGCATTTTCTGGATCTTTTTTGGCTGCCGGGCCCTCCCTAATTCCTCTCTTTTTTAAAAATACCCCTTTTCTTCATGGGTGACTTTAACAACCTATTGATGACCCCATGTCTTCCTCGGGCCTTCGATCCTTTCACTAACCTCTTCTCAAAGGCCTCTCGAAGTTTATAACCCCCCCCCACCAAGGAGGGGAAACTCTCTTGATCTGGTTTTTTTTAACCTTCCTCAATTTAAACTTTAATAATTTTCCTTAAAATTCTCTTGATCACAATCTTTTTTCCCTTTCACTTTTAAAATAATTTCCCCAAATCTCGGGGACACCCCTCCCCGGGTCCCCCATTCAGAAATATCCACCCTGAAAAAATCGGAATTCACAGGACGCCATACAGTCCACTGCCCCCAATCTCCCTCCCTCTCCTGCCCTAAAATGGCTCCAAAAAAATTTTAATGAAACTTTTCCACCCCCCTTGGAACTTTTGGCACCTCAAAACACACCACCAGAGCAGCCCAACCCACACCGGGCCCACACCCCTCAGACTCCCCCATCTTTTGCGATTTTTCCCAGATGTGGGGGGAGCTTTCTGTGGGGGGAAGTCGAAGTTTCCCTGCAGACTTTCCCCACTAAAAAATTTTAAAGGTCGGGAAACTTATCAACTCCCTTTAAACATTGCCAAAAAAAAAATTTTTCCCCTTTCTCATCCCCAACCCTTCCCCAAAAACCCCAAAAACCCCTTTTTTGGACCCCACCCACTCCTTCTCGGGCCCTTTAAAGTCGGGGCCCGGTTTTCGGACCTCCTTTGCTAAAGACCGGGCCCAAATACAAAAAAGGGAAAAAAAATTGAAAAAATTCAGAAAAAAACCTTTCTTCTAAAACCCCCAAGCAAGCACCCATCGGGGTCCCTCCCCGCACATCCCCCAGCATACTCTCAGTCTTGACCAAAGGACGGGGAAGGAAGAGTGCCCGGTTTTTGCTGTCTGCGCGCCCCCCCACCTGCTCTAGGGGGACCCCTTTCCCCTTCCCTTTTTGGTCCAGTCTTTTCTCCAGTTTATCCCCCTCTCAAAAAAGAAATCTGAAACCCTCTTTTTTTAACAGGGATTTTTCCATTTTTTTTTTAAAACCCACGCTATTAAAACCCCCTTATAAAAAAAGCCCTCTCTGGCCCCTTTTTCCTGTGCCCCCCAAATTTTCCCGCCCAGTCTTAATCCCCTTCATCTAAAACCCCGGGAAACGCTTGGTCTACTCTCCCCTTATCCCCTACCCTCTCCCTAACTCTCTTTTTGCCCCTCTGCAATCAGGTTTCCGCCCCCCTACACCCCAGGGGAAAAGGCTTTTAAAAAAAGTCTCAATGATCCCTTTAAAGCTAAATTTTGGGAAATACTCATTGTTGCTTCTTTTTGGATCTTTGCAGCTTTTGAAATTTTTGATCACCAACTTCTCCTCAGCATGCTCAGCACCATTTCCCCTCCAGGCACTGCTCTTTGGGTTTCTCATCTTACCTTTCTAACCGCTCCTTCAGTGTCTCATTTGGGGTTTACCCCCTCTCCTTTTCCCTCTTTTGTGGGGGTTTTCCTTTCGGGGGAATCTGTTCTTGGCCCTCTCCTTTCTCAATCATACACCCCCCATTGGAAAAACCTTTAGCAGTTTTGGGTTCCCTTACCATTTCGCTTGAACCCAATTAAAACCCCTCCCCGAGCCATCACTCCTGCTCTGTTGGGACCCTGTCTGCTGTTCTGACTATGCCCTCCCTGTATTTAAAACAAAACCCCCACAAAAAATAAAACTTTAGTCATCCCCCCAAATTTTCAAAACAGCCCTTTTACCTCCCCTTTCTTTTCTCAGTGTGTGGAACCACCAAAAACCCCTGGGCCCCCTGCCCCCCCTGTTTTGGGGGTTTAAAAAAAAAATTTCCAAAAATTCCTGTTTTCATCCCCTTTTCCCCCAATCCCCCTTGCCGTTTCCTGTAAATCCCACCTAAAAAAAACTTTCCAAAAATCCGTCCTTTTCTCACTGGGGAAAAACAACTAAAACTTCATTGTTGCTTTTTTCTTTTCTTCTCGATACTGTAACCCCTTTGGGGGGCTTTTTTCGGTCTCCCTTCCCCCCAAACTTTTCCCCCCTCCAATTGTTAAATTGCGCACCAAGGGGCCCCCCCAGCCCGTTATATTTAATGCCTCTCCCCTTGTGTCAGTCACTCCCGGGTTTGGCCTATTTTGTACCAGGATAACAAAACCCTCATAATCTCCTAAATAAAGCTCTCCCACAACGCTGCCCCCCTACATCTCCTCCCTTTAACCCTCTTTTCTACCCACCCAAACCCGCTCTCCCCCTTGTGATAATATGGGTTTTACCATCTTTCAATTTCCCGCCCTCCCAGCCGTTCCAAAAATTTCCCACACTGCGGCCCCATTTTCTCTGGAACATCTCCCGCGGGGATTCGGGCAAAATCAGAACTTCATAGTTTTAAAAAGGGGCCCCTTGGAAAAATCTTCTACTCGGGCCCTTTACCGGGAATTTCCTTTAATGCTACCCCACTCCCTAGCGCATCTTTCATTTTGGGCATTAACTGTTATAGATTTACTGTTTGGGTGGCAGGTTCTTTCCAAATTCTATTAAAAAAACCCCCATATTTATGTCACAGGGGCGGGGCCCATTGAAAAATTAGCATTCTTATTTTTCCCCCGCCCCTCCCCCCCCTTTCACCCTAATAGATTGTAAGCTCTTGCGAGAAGGGCCCTTTCCCCCTTGTGTCTTCTTTTATAGCTTTTCATTGTGCAAGGGTTTTTCTTTTGTCTGTACCTACACCCCCCAAAATTGTAAAGTGCTGCGGAATATTTTGGCGTAAAAAAATTAAAGATTTTTATTATTTTTATTATCATAGATAAAATCCCAGAAATTTTCCCCTATACACGGGGATATCACCCCAAAACCCCCTGCCCCTTTCCCCCCCCTTAAATCATATAATCCCAGCATTCCCCTTAACGGGGATTTTACATCCCAGCATTTGCCTTAAATGATCTTTTTAATTTCCCAGCACGGGCCTTTTAATGATCTTATACACCCCAAGCATTTGCCCTTTTTCCGGGATAAAACTTCCCAGAAATTTTCTATACCGTTTAAATATACTTTCCAGCACTGCCCTATAAAAATTCATATGCCCCCCAAATTAAACCCCCTTTTTACAGAGGTTATAATCCAGCACTCCCTTTAAACCATGATAAATTTTACATCCCAAAGCCCTGCCCCTATTCATTTCTTTATACACCCCAGCATCCCCTTTTAATGAGGATAAAAACCCCAAAGCACTGCCTTTAAACATGTATATAATCCACCCCTGCCTTTTTTCATAAATCATATCATCCGCATGCCCTATAAATGTCATATACACCCCAGCGCTCCCCTATACATGATATTATACATCCCAGGCTGCCTTATACATGGGGGGAATTTTACACCCCAGCACTCCCTTACATAAATATATAACCCCATCAATGCCCTTTACACGAGGATATACACCCCGCACTCCCTTTTAAAATGATATATACTCCCAGCACTGCCCAAATTCATGTCTATACCCCCCAGCATGCCCTATACATGAGGTATACTTTCCCCAGCATGTTATACATGATATAAATCCCAGCACTCCCCTTAAAACATGATATATACACCCCGCATTCCCTAAATTGATCAATACACCCCAGCACTGTTTAAAACAGGATATACACCCCAAATCCCAAATTGTGATCAAATACATCACAGCACGGCCCTTTTAAAAGGGGGGTTAAACACCCCACCCATCCCACTTAATGTCATATACTTTCCCAGCACTCCCCTTATACCGGGGATATACATCCAGCACTGCCCTGTACATGTTCTTTTTCCCATCCCGCATTTAAAGTTTTCCCTTGACCCTTACACCCCTTTTGCCGTGCTTGAGGAATTTTCCCAACCAGCACTGCCCTATACACGGGGATTATACCCCCAGCCTTTTCCTATACCGATTTTTATTCCCCACCACCCCCCTATAAACGATCATATACTTTTCCGGCCTCCCCTTCCACAATCTTTTGGGACCCCATCAATCCCCTTTACACGGGTTATACACCCCGGCACTGCCCTTTTTAAAATGATCATATACTTACCGGGCCATTTCCCCTATTCATGTTTATTTTCCCCCGCATGCCCTTTTAATGATCATTTTCTTTCCCGCACTCCCCAAATAAAAAGATCAAAATAACCCCAGCATTTGCCCAAAATACATGGGATATACACCCCATCATGCCCTATAGGGTGATCATAAAAAAACCCCGAAATCCCCTTTTTCACGAGGATATGCACCCCACATGCCCTATACATCATCTTTATACTTTCCACCCATCCCTTTTATCCCATGTATATGAAACCCCTGCCTGCCCTATAATCATCTTAAAATTTTCCCAGCAGGGCCCCTATGAACGAGGTTTACACCCCAGAACGGGCCCCTATACATAAATCTTTTTTACACCCCAGCATTGCCTATCCATGATAAAAACATAAAACCCCCCGGAGATCCCCTATACTTGATCATGTAAAATTCCAGAAATTCCCTATCCCATGTCAAAATACATTAAACCCCACTCCCCTTTTAATGAATCATAAAATTCCCCCAGGCACCCCCTTATACATAAATATTTTACATAAACCCAATCCCTTTTACATGATATTTTACACCCCAAAACTGTCTATCCCGAGGTTAAACATAAAAAGGCACTGCCCTATATACGTTCTTATAATCCCAGCAGGCTCTAACATGAAATAAAATCCCGCACTGTCTATACATTTAATATAAATCCACACTGCTCTATCCCACGAGGATAAAATTTCCCGCATTTGCCCCTTTCATGGCCCCCATCAAACTTTCCCAGCGTTTCCCCTATACATAAATCATTTACTTCCCGCATCCCCTATACAGGGATCTTTTATACATCCCAGCGTTTCCCCCTTATAACTACAAATCCCAATCCCAGCGCTGCCTATACATGATCATATACATAAAGCATTGCCCTTACATGATGATATGCCCCCAAGCATTTGCCTAACATGATGATAACTTTCCCAGCACTCCCCTTTACATGACTTATACATCCCGGGCCTGACCTTTTACAGGGATCATTTTAATTCCAGCACTCCCCTTTATACATGTTCATATACATTCCGCATTCCCTATACATATCATATACACCCCCACCCTTTCCTTTTTACATGATCATATCCCACCCCAGCCTCCCCCTATAAATGAAAAATTATACACCCACGCACTGCTTATACTGGGGGATATAATCCCATCCTCCCCTATACTTGATGATATACATCCGGGCATCCCCTATCCATGATATAAATCCCAGCGGCCTTTTCTGGGATTTACATTCCACAGAAATCCCCTATCCCATGATTTAAAAATCCCAGAAATGCCTTTTAATGATATTTTCCCCCATACCCAACACTCCCCTTTACATGATCATATACTTTTTCCACCCCCCGCCCTTATACATGATCAATAAAAATTCCAGAATTCCTATACATGATCTTTTTAACCCAGAACTGCCCTAAAAGGATCATATTAACCCCCAGCACTGCCCTATACATTAAAATTATACCCCCAGCACTGCTCTCATCCCGGGGGGAAATATCCCATCCCACTTGCCATAAAATTTTTTTGGATATACATCCCAGCACTGCCCTTTTAAAAGTCATTTAATCCCAGCATCCCTTTACATGATGATATTTACATCACAGCATCCCCTTACATAAATCATAAAAATTTCCCCAGCACTGTTTTTACATGTTTCATTTTACTTTCCCAGCACTTCCCTATACTTGATTTAAAATTTCCCGCACTGCCTTTTACTTGATATTTTAATCCCAGCTTTTGCCCTTTTACATGATAATATAACCCCCGAAACTGTTTCAAATACATGGGAATTTACACCCCTTTCACTGCCTTTAATTGATGTTATACACCCCCCCAGCCCCCCTTTTCCCCCATGTCATATACCCCCCCGCCCCCCCCCCGGGTTTTACATGATGATTTTACATCACTGCACTCCCCTTTTTACATGATCTTATACATCCCAGCATTTCCCCCTATAATGATCAAAAAACATTCCGCATGCCCTAAACATGATAAAATTACATTCCAGCACCCCCCTATACATGATCATTTTACTACCGAGCACTCCCCTATACATGGTATATACATCCCACCCTTTCCCCCATACATGAAAATATACACCCCGCACTGCTCTACATGAGGATATACACCCCATCCCTCCCCTAAAACATGATGGTATAATCCCAGCATGCCCTATACATGTTAATTATACACCCCAGCACTGCCCTATAAAGAGGTAACACCCCAGAAACTGCCCTATACATGTTCATATACCCCCAAAAACACTGCCCTATACCCCAAAGGATATGCATCCCCCACTGCCCCTTTTAATGATCATTACATCCCCCCAATCCCACTATACTAAATCATTTCACCCCAGCACTGCCCTATACATGATCAAACAAACATCCCACCATGCCCTATACTGATTATACATCCCCCACTGCCCTTTTCAACCCCCTTATAAAACCCCGGCACTGCCCTATACAGGGTTTCAAAAATTTTACACCCAGCACACCCCTTACTTTCCGCCAGCACTCCCCTGTAAAAGATAATATACTTTCCACCTCCCCCAAACACTGAGGATAAAAAGCACTTCCCATTTGGGGTTGTTCATATCCCTAACCCCAAACCCCCCTATACGTGATCTTTTATATCTCTGATTTCCCCTATCCCGGGATATAACATCCCAGAAAATGCCCAACATGGGATATACATCCCCCCACTCCCCTATACATGACCCCAAAAAAACCCCCCCCAAATCCCCTATCCATGTTTCAAACCCTATAAATCCAGCCCTGCCATTCCCGATCATTTTACATCCCAGCATGCCCAACATGATCATATACATCCAGCACTCCCCTTTATACATGATAATATAATTTCAGCACTACCCTATACATGATCATAGTCTAACCCCCAAAAAAAGCATATACACGGGTTATAAATCCCCACTGCCCTAAAACACAATATATACATCCCAGCATGCCGAAAAATGATCAAAATAAAATTCCGCACTCCCCCTGTAAGGGATTTTATACCCCTAGCCCCTCCCCAATAAACGTGGTATATATCCCGAAACTCCCCTATACTGATCATATAAACCCCAGCGTGCCCTATACACGAGGATTTTATATCCCGCACTGCCCTATACACGAGGTTTATATCCCCCCACTGCTTATACATGAGAAAAATGAAGCGAGGGGGGTTTTGGCCCACTCAATTCTTCTTTTTTTAGATGATGGGGTGGGTTTTAAAAAGGTGAATTTTTAGCTTCCACCAATAGCAATATAGGAAAATTTTTTGACCGCACTAGGAAAAAATTTTTATGCAAAAAAAATGTCTTTATTCCCTTTTACAGGCTCCAAAAAATTTTATTTCATATATAGATGGGAAACCCCCCGTTATAGGATGTTTCGGTCCAAAATTCCCCGGGCCCTTTTTTGCAATCACCAAATTTGAAGCAGGAAAAAATTAGGAAAGGGCCGTTTGCCCTTGGGGGATAAGGGGTTATCCCCGGGGTACGGCCCCTTTCCTAATCTTTCCTGCTTCTAATTGTGATTGTCGATAAAGGTCTATGAGTGGGCCGAAACATCCCTTTGAGTCACATTATATATGTATATTTAAATTTTTGGGGTTTTGAAAGGAATAAAGGGCATTTTTTTTTGAGGAAAAATTTTCCCGAGTGCGGTCATATTTTTCTTTACTGTCTATACCTTTTCATTACAAACCCGGGATGCCCCTTTACATGATGATAGATTTTTCATCCCCCCCCCCTGCCCCATTTCACGGGATTTACATCCCCAAACACTGCCCCTTTTTCATAATAATATACATCCAGCACTGCTTATACACGAGGTATTTCATCCCAGGGACTGCCCTATACATGACATAGATATACTTTCCCCCCACTGCCCCCTATCACGAGGTTTTAA
Organism: Phyllomedusa bahiana; assembly: GCA_025379985.1. Lineage (NCBI taxonomy): Eukaryota > Metazoa > Chordata > Amphibia > Anura > Hylidae > Phyllomedusa > Phyllomedusa bahiana. Next base: position 9,905 of record JAODAL010030321.1, on the reverse strand, counting down.
AACCCGACTTTCTCTATACATGATAATTTAATCCCAGGGTTTCTTATACACGAGGATTTACATCCCCCCCGCAATGGGCAACATGATCATTAAATCCCAGCATGCCCTATACATGTTTATTTTTACATCCCAGCGCTGCCCCTTTTCACGAGGATAAAACATCCCAGCACTGCATATACACGATCATATTCATCCAGGGTTTTCCCTATACACGACTTTTACATCCGACTGCCCTATAACATGATCAAACAATTCATCCCCGCCCCTGGGCCCCATAATGATCCCTATACTCCCCGGGACTGCCAATAACATGATCAAAAAATATACATCCCCCTCTGCCCCATTCCTGATCATTTTACATCCCGCTTTGCCCCATACAGATCATATACAAAAAAGCACTGCCCTTATATTATTATAAAAAACCAAGGTTTCTCTTTTCATGATCATATAATCCAGGCTTTTCCTTTTTTAAAGATAGATATAAATCCCAGTGCTGCCCTTTTTCATGTCATGCAATCATCCCGCACTGCCATATACCCTGATTTTTGTACCTCCCCCGGGACTGCCCTTTCACGAGGAATAAAATCAGCCAATGTTAACATGATAAAAGATAAAAATTTCCCGCCCCTGCCCCTTTTACCCCGGGGGTTTTTATACATCCCAGCATTTCTCTATATATTTCATATAGATCTCGGCCCGGCCCATTTTATGAGATTGATAAACATCCCCGCAAATGCCCATATTTCCCGTGATATTAAACCCAGCAATTTCCCTATAATGTTTATAAAAATATTCCCCCCCAGCATCTTGGGCCCCTTTTAAAAGATCCTAGGGTATAAATCCCAGCAATGCCCTTTTACATGAAAATAGATATTTCTTCCCCGGGCTGCCCTATAACGTGGTATACATTCCAGAAATGCCTATTTAAAGATCTATTAAAATCCAGCCCCTTTTTTTGGGGGGCCCCCCCCCAAACGATCAATAATCCCGCCTGCCTTTTACAGGATCATTTTACATCCCCGCATGGCCCCATACAAAGGGTCATATCCCCACGGGGGGGAAAAACCCTTTTTAAAGATCTATACGTCCCGACTGCCCTTACGATCATATACATCCCGCACGCCCCATACATGATCTTTGATTTAAACCCAGCCTGCCCCATTAAATGATCAAAAGAATACCCTCCCCGGACTGTCCTTTACTCAAGGTTTTTCATTCCCCAAAAAATGCCCCCTATACACGATCTTTTACTTCCCCGCGCCCGCCCCATTTCACGATTTATACTTCCCCGCATTTCTTATTTTTTTATCATATACATCCCCACAAATGACCCATCCATGATGATTGTATACACTCACCGGGGCCAAATTTATTAGGTACACCTGTCCAAACCCGCTTCGTTTAAAAAATTTTTTCTAATAGCCAAAAACACATGGGGGAAAATCAGTGATTTAGGCTTTTAGACATGGTAAACAATTTGCTTCAAAAACCGGTTTCGTATGGGGGAAAAAAGGTTTTATTTGAGTTTCCAAATTTTAACGTGGCCCTGGTTGTTTGGTGGCCCCCGAAGGGCTGGTCCCCCGGTTTTTTCAGGAAACCGTATTCCCCCCTGGGATTTTCCACCCCAAAACCATCTTAGGGTTTACAGAGAATGGGCGAAAAAAAGAAAAAAAAAACCCCGTGGGGCGGAGTCCCGTGGGGGGAAAGGGTTTGTTGATGGCCCGGGTCCAAAAAAGGGGAATGGGCCCGGGTGGGTTGAGCTGATAGAAAGGCAAAAGTGATCAAATTTGCCACCCGGGACAACCCAAAGGGAGGCAGGAAAAAGGGATCTCTGAACCCGTACGGCGGAAAATTTGAGGCAGATGGGTTCTACAGCGGCCCGAAGACCAAAACCGGGTGCCAATCCTTTCAGCTAGAACAGGAAACTGAGGGGTCCAATTTGGGCCCCAAAACTCATCGAAATTGGACGTAGAAAATTGGGAAAAAAACGTTTGCCTGGTCTGATGAGTCTCCCATTTTGCTGCGACATTCGGATGGTAGGGGGCAAAAAATTTGGCCGGGAAAAACATGAAAGGGATGGATCCCTTTTGCCTTGGGTTTTAACGGTTTTTAGGGGTGGTGGGGGGTGGTGTCATGGTTTTGGGGGGGGAAAATTTTCTTGGCATCTTTGGGCCCTTTTGGGGACCAATTGAGGATCGGGCAACACCTTGTGGAAAAACTATGCCCCGAAGAAATTTTTTTTGGGAGTTTTAAGGCAAAAAGGGGGGGCCAAACCCCTTACTAGCATGGTTTTTACCTAATAAATGGCCGGTGGTGACATCCCAGCACTGCTCTTTTACACGATGATTTTAAAATTTCCAGCACGCCCCCATACATGATCTAGATATACCCCTCCCGCATGCCCCTTATACAAGGAAAAATTTATATCCATCGCATGCCCCCATAATGATATAAAATATACATCCCCGGGCTTTCCCTATACACAAGGGGTTTACATTCCGAAAGGGACTATACACGATCTATACACCCAAAACGGGTGCCCAATACACGAATTTATATTTCTTTCCCGCGCGGGCCTTTTTACATGATCATATACATCCCCCGCCCCGCACTTACACGATATAACTTCCCCGCGTGCCCTATAAAATTTTTAAAACATATACATCCCCCGCACGCCCCATCAGGAACTATTTTCGTCCCAGCAAGGCCCCCACACTTTTCATATACATCCCAGCATGCCCTATACTTGGGTCATCGATTTTACATCCAGCAATGCCCTATTTCTTGATTTATAAAAATTTTAATTCCAGAACTGCAATAAAACGATCATATACATCCCCGCGCTGCCCTTAAAAACGATCATATACATCCCGCGCCCGGGCCCAATTTCATGATATATCATCCCAAACTCCCGCCCTATACAAAGATCCTTAATTCCCCGGAAATGCCTAAAAAACGATCTATTTCTTCCCAGCGCTGCCCATCATGATTAAAATAAAACCCCGCTTGCCCCCTACATGATCATTTTAACCCTCCCCGCAAAGGCCCCTTAAAACACGATCTTTTACTTCCCCCGCGCTGCCCTATTATGATATACTATTATCCACTCTGCCTATAACATGATCATTTTAATCCCCGCACTGCCCCCTACCGATAAAATACAAAAAAAAACCCCCGCATTGCCTTGGGGCCAAAGAGGGTTTAAAATCCCAGCATCCCCCATACACGATCATATCTTCCCCCGCATGCCCTGTTTAAACGTTTATTTTAATCCGACTTTCTCCCATACATGAATTTTATATACATCCCCGCTCTGCCTTTTTACTTTATCTTTACATTCCCCGCAAATGCCCCTTTTAACGAGGATATCCCTTTCCCCGCACGGCCTTTACACGATTTTATAAAATCCCAAACATGCCCCTTTAAAGATCATTTTTACATCCCAAACACTGCCCTTAAACGGGGCAATAATCCCCTTTACTGCCCCCTGCATGAGGATATACTTCCCCCGACTGCCCAGGTCGTGCACATGCAAAGGAAAGGCAGTTTAAGAGGGGGGGCAGGGTTGTGTGTATTGGCGGCAAGGAGGAGAAGCAGTGAGAGGACATGCAGGGGGGTTGTTTGTATTGTATCCTCTTCACTGCTTCTCCTCCTTGCCTGCCAATACACACATCCCTGCCCCTCCTCTTAACTGCCTTTTACTTTGCATGTGCACGACCTGGGCAGGACAGAATGCTTCCCTGACCAGTAAACAAACACCGTTGCTAAGCAAATGTAAACCAGGCCGTTCTCTAAAACCGTAGCACTTTGCCAATAGTAACCAAGGACGTACATCCTTAGATTTTTGGTCCCCACATTTTCAACTATGATCTTCATAGTGAGACAACCCCTTTAAGTCCTTTAGGTGGAATGCTGGCTTAGAGACTGGAGGGAGGCTGCAGAGAGAGAGGAAAATAAAGGGAAATTGCCCAGGGAGCAATTTAAGAGAGGAAGTCTACTACTGTACGCTGTAGTGCCGTGAGTAAAGCCTGGAGATCCCTGGAACCAATGTTGTTTGTTGTTGCTTCAAGCGTCGGTGCACCGCACCTCACGACACCACCCGGTAAAGCAGTCATCAAGATATTACACACGCATGGATTCTCAACTTTACAAGTACTTGGTTAAATCTGAAGGGATGTATTTCCTGTGTGGACGGTGCTGTCAGACATGCAAGTTTTGTCTAAAATGTAAGATTTTTAAAAATCATAATCATACGATTAAAACATTATCCAATTGCGAATCACGTCATGTGATCGAATGTTTACATGCAATAAGACTTACATAGTTAGCACTTTTAGAAGGGTGAAAGAATAGCAGAACACCTTACTAGGATCAAACATTTACACCATCAGATATCAGGGGCGACTAAACATTTTGCAGAAGAACGTGTGCGTGATTTGTGTACATTCCGCTATTATGTGGTGGAACGGGTAGAAAGAACAAAAAGAGGAGGAAGTTGGGAGACAAGTCAGGCTTAGAAAAGCCTTTTGAATAATGGAGCTACAAAGGAGATTCCCTCTACCGCCGGAGACAGTTTTGGCCTCTTTGACAGAGCCCCATTTTTTAAATCTGGCATCTGTCACTTTATGTCAGAATAACTTTTTGACACTTTAACCTATCCCTGTGATTCAGAGATTGTTTTTTTTCGTGACACATTGTGCTTTAAGATAGAAATAAAAATTTTTGGGCCAAAAAATGCTTGTTTATTTGTGAAAAATATCACAGAATCGTGAAAAATTTACCAATTTCAAACTTCAAAAATTTCTGCATGTAAGACAGATAGTTATTCCACTCAAAATAGTTTATAACTAGCATCTACCATATGTCTGCTGTAGTTTGGCATAATTTTTTTAAATGTCCCTTTTTTTTTTTTTACGACATTAGGGGGCTTTGAAATTTAGTAGTAATTTTCAATTTTTCAAGAAAATTTGCAATATACATTTTTTTAGGGACCAGTCCAGTTCTAACGTGACTTTGATTGGTCTGTATGTTAGGTACCCACATAAAGGACTTCATGTAAGAAACTACACCCCTTAAAGTATTCAAAACAGCATTTAGGAAGTTCATTAAACCATTAGGTGTTTCACAGGAATTAAAGCAAAGTGGAAGTGGAATTTCATAATTTCCCTCTTTTTGCAGATTTTAAATTTGTATCCATTATTCACAAGAACACGGTAGATGTGATCAGGTAAATGCAACTTAATATTGATTCCCCAGATTCTGCCGTTTTTAGAGATATCCCATATGTGGCCCTAGTGCATTATTTGGCTCAAACCCCAAGCCCCAGAATAGGAGGGGCACCTAAACCGGACCTGGGGTCTCATTTTTCCATTACAATTTTATTTAGGGGCCATTTCAGGTTTGCGGACATCCTAATGTGCTAAAACTTAATAAACTCCCCTAAATAGACCCCCTATTGGAAACTACACCCCTTAAGGAATATATACAGGGGTGTAGTGAGTATAACGACCCCACAGGGTGGGGGGGAAAAAATTTTTTTAGCGTTGGGCTGTGAAAATGAAAAAAAAATTTTTTCCCAAAAATCTCAAAAATTTTTAAGCTGAAAATGTTTTAATTTTTAAAAGGGAATCTTGGTAAAAAACCCCCCCAAAAAATTTTGTTACGCAATTTCTTCCAATTTCGGAAAATACCCTACTTTTTGGGTTTTAAACTGCTTTGTGGGCCCCATGGCAGGGCTTTATAGGGGGGGGAAGCGCTTTTTTGGTTTTTTTGGGGAAACGAAAATTTTGGGGGGGCCCAAAGCCCACAATTTTCCAAACCCCCCAAAGTCCCGAACAGGGGGAAAACCTTTCCCCAAGAAGTCCCCCCCAAAAATTTTGATTCAGCCCTCCCCAAGTATCCTCATCTAGGGTTTGTTTTGGGGGTGCCATTTTTGGGCGCAAAAGGATTTTTTCCATATTTTTGTTTTTTTTTTTTTTTTGCTTGGGGTATGAAAATGAGGGGGAAAAAAAGGGGCATTTGGGCCATTTTTTTTTTTGGGCTTCAATTCTCCCAAGGGGGTTTGTTGCTTGAAAAATGACAGGATAATTTACTAGGGGGGTTGGAACAATAGCAAATGATATGATTTTATTATATTTTTTTTATGTTTTTTAAATTATTTTTAACCACAATAAAAAATTGGTCTATAAAAAAAACTTTTTTTTATGTTGCCCCTGTTCTGATAGCCTTTAACCCTTTTTCATTTTTTCTGTATACGGAGCTGATTATGGGCTTGGTTTTCTGGGATAAATTTGAAGTTTTTTTAAAACCATTAGGGAAGGGGCATATCCCGGGCTTTGATCACTTTATATTAAGGTTTTTGTGAGGCATTTGAACAAAATACAGCATTCCTGGTCAGTTGTTTTTTTTATTTTTTACCATATCGTATTAACTTATAATAATCATCCCTCACCAAAACAGGAGCACTAATTTAGAAACACCCCCCTGTATATACTCACAGCGAACCACCCAACTAGTAATACTCAGCAGGACGATACGGTTACAGCGATACCCAAATTTGTATATTGTTATTCTGTCTTTACCGCTTTTACTCAATAAAACACTTTTATTCAAAAAAGGAAAACAGCGATTTTTGCATCGCCATAGTCTGATGAGCTATAACTTTTTTATTTTTCTGTGTACGGAGCTGTGTAGGGCTTGTTTTTTGTGGGGATGAGTTGACGTTTCGTTTATTGGTATCATTTTTGGGGGGGACAAGGCTCCTTTTTGATCAGTTTTAAATACGTTTTTTGAGGCGAGTGAAGAAAATACTGCAATCTCTTGTAGTGTTTGTTTATGTTCTTTAAACAGCGCTCACCGTGATACACGCTCGCGCTCATCGGCGCGCGCGTACGCTCGATACGACGAGAGACGAGCGAGCAGATCATCAAGAATGTTCGAACCCAATTAATATAGTTTTTTTTAGTTTCGAAGCACTTTAAAAAAAAAAAAGTTTTTTTGTGTTTAATAACTATTTTGATCGCTGTCTTCTGAGTGCCATAACTTTTTTATTTTTCGTATACAGAGACGTTTAAGGACTTTTTTTTTGCGTCATGTAATGACGTTTTCATTAGTGAGAACAACTGTGTTTATATGAGTTTTGTGATCGCTTATTTTATTCCATTTATGTGCTGTAGGATGTACAAAAAAAATTGCAATTGTGTGACTGTGTCTTTGTCGTTTTTTTCACGGCGTTCACCATACGGGTTATTTAATGTGATAGATTTATAGGGTGGGTCTGTTACATCACGTGGCTGATACCAAATATGAGTATTTATCGCTTGTTTTTGATTTTTTTGGGGCGAATGGCGAGTTGTAAAGGGGGATCAAAGGGGTGATGTATGTTGTTTTTGTAAATTTTTATTTTTGTAGTTTTGTTACTTCTTTTTTTTTTTTACCTGTTGTTCTACGATTTTTTTTTTAAACTTTCTCCCGCCTAGTGGGGATTTGTAGACAAGCAGAATCCCACTGGTGAAATGCATCGTTAGATTCGCCTGTTTGAATAGGAGGACCTGTGCACAGAGTTACTGCTTGTAAGGTCGCCATTGGCAACTAGTGACACCATCGCCCACAATGCGCATTGTGGGCAGGGTGATGACACGCAGACTACCGCGGATGCATTCACGAAAGCATCAGGGTGTCTGGTAAGGGGAGCAGTAGGCGGCGTGGAGCGCCACTTTACTGCGCCGATTGTAGGGCAGGGGGACCTCACCCCTCCTGCACTGCGATCTTTATTCATCGTGACCATGGAATAGGTATTGCGATAATAAGTGTTAATCACCGCTGGCGGAGCTCACTCTGGCCGGGGGTGATGCAGCATGAAGCCAGCGGTTGTATTTACTGCTGGTTCCATGTCGCGACTCGGCGCAGGCTCGCCTGCAACGCCCGCGCGATCGCCCAGGTCGTAATTGTCATACGTCCATTTGCGGGAAGTCACTTCCCCGTAGGAGCGTATGCATATGTCATTGTCGGGAAGGGGGTTGTTAAAGGTGTTGTCTCACTACAAGGATTGATTTTCATGTTAAATATCTTGCACAAAAACAAAGTCATTTTGCAATATGTCCATTAACGCAGTTGTACTACCTATTTTAGATATCCCCTTACTTGTATGGGTGCAATCAGCTCCTCAGGTCGCTATAGCTACAGACCTGTTATGATAGGATGTCGAGCACTGTTGACCTTGCTACGACCTTGCTTCTACTGCAGCTTAGTAGCAAAGGCCAGTAAACACACCCTGAATTCAAAAATGAGGGACCAAGAAAGAGAAAACAGGACACTGGGTAAGATGAATCAATGAAGTGAGACAACCCTTTAACTAAAGAATAATCTTGTACATATAGATTGGAAGGAATTTAATCTATATATACTTTTCTTATAGCATACAATAAGCCCAATAAAGTAAGTGTTGGAACTTTAAGTGGCGACTCTATATAGGTAGTGATTAGGTGTCAGTTTTGTTTTAGATAAAAAAAAAATAGAGAACATGAATAACAAATATAGGGTTAAATTTCAGAATAGTGTCACAAGCTTTATACTTTGAAATATGCTAATTAGTTTTAAGTTTTTTAAGGGGGTGTTACGCAACTCCCCATCAGTGTGAGCAGGGCCAGTCGACCCAGAAAGCGTAGGGGACTAAAAAAAAGCTTTTTTTTATCTGTCTTGGTTTTTTAAAATTTTGAATAAAAAGTTTTTAGGGGGGGATGAACGTATTACACTTGGAGTGGAAATTTTTTTCTGAGATGTTATTGGAGGGCGATCGGAGGGGTGAGCTAGCTGGGGAATAGCTGGTCTTAGCTTTTTATTCCCTCCCCGGGTGAGCACTACTTTATTTTTTTTTTTTAAAAATAGAAATATTTAAAACCCTAAAATGTTGTGCAAAAACCCCAATATTAAAATGAGCTTTTTAAATATCCCACGTGGCCCTTTTTTTTTAAAATAAGCCAATTAAGAGAATAGCATTATAAACCTTTTTGGTACTTTCCCCTTTAGGGAAAGACATGGCAACATTCTATATTTGTTTCTTCCAAATGCAGATAACAAAGTCACTTTGATTTATTGTAAATACAACAAATCAATGTACCTTTTTATTATAAAGACAAAGACATGTCTTTTAATAACAAAAAATTCTTAAAAATCAATGCACCGGGGAGGGAATGTCCAAAACAAATGGGGCAGTGAGCTGTCTGGAGAAAAACACTGAAGAATGCACCTTGATCCCCTCTCCTTTACACTGAAAAGCTTTTGGTTGTTAAAGGTCTCGCAAAAATGGAGGTTGGGGAGTTTCAGATTCACTCCGCTAAATATTAAAAAGACATTTTAATTTTCCCAACAAAGTCGGACTCCTGGATATGTCAGACCAGGTTTGATCCATTTTGTTTATAAAATGGTTATCGAGGGTCATGTTGGAGTGTTTATTTACCCTATTTTTCGGACAGAAGGCACTTTTTCCCCCCAAATTTGAGGGGGAATGAGGGGGTTTCTTATTTTAAACTGAATGACATCTTGGGCCCCAAAAGGGTGAGGAGGAGCATGCTTTGGGGAAATCGCCTGCGTATTTAAGGGGGTTAAACCCCGTGTTGCTCTTCCCACGATTGCTCCCTTAGGTCCTGCGGCACCCCCCCGTAAATCCCTGGTTTAAACTTTAGACACTGTGGCGATTTTTGCTCCGTCCAATTTAGGGGGGGGGGGGAAAAAGAGGGATCGGTTGTCATGACAGCAGGAAGCCCCTGAGGCCCCTGGCCGCAGGGACCCATGCAGCTTTCGCGCTGCCTGTATGTACACCCCATCATACCCCGCCATGGTAATGAATAGTTTTATAGTAATGAATTAATGAAAATCCTATATACAGCAATACAATAAGGGTTTTC
>JAODAL010030320.1:0-50131 GCA_025379985.1 Phyllomedusa bahiana | reverse complement strand
GGTGGGGGGCCCTGCAGGAGAATCTCCGCTCCCAACCCCCTGGTATGTGGAGAGGGAGGCTGGGAAATGCTTGGGACCCCTCAGGCAGATGCCCCAAAAAGGCCCAGGAGGAGGAGCCGGGGCCTCTGATAGTGGGGGAGGGGGGCTGGCCACCACCGAGCTATAGGAGGGCTGGTGCTGGGCCATGGCTGATGGTGGGGCCTGCACGTGCTCCAGCTGCGGGGGGAGGAGGGGGGCTCTGCAGGGCCCTGTACCTGAGTCCTCATGACCGTCGCTGGTGAGGTCTGCGGCGTGCTGGGGAGGAGGCGCGGCGTCCTCTGCGCTCTCAACTCCGGGCTGAGCTGTGTGTCCCCTTCAGGCGGTGATGCCGCTGCAGGCGGGGAGGAAGATCGCGCTCTGGGCGCCGCGCTCAGTGGAGGAGGCAGGCCGCGATGCCGGCCGTGCAGGCCGGAGGCGCCGCGCCAGGAGAAGGCGGCACGGAGGTAGGAATCCAGCCACCGGACTGGCGCCGCGACCGGGGACCGGAGCCCCCCCCGGGGAAATGTTAGGCGGCGGCTGGGTCTTTCTTTTTCCCATCTAGGGCTGATAGTAGCGCAAGGGCTGCTATTTTGGATAGCCAGCAGCGGGAGCTCAGCTAGGCTGCGGCCATTTGCTTCAACTTCCGGTCACGCCCCCTCTATTTATTACTTCTTAACATTTTTTATTATTGATCAACTCATGATCACCTGCTTCAATCTCTTCTAAAACACACCACTTTAATTCACAGGCATTATGTTGTTGTTCAAAGAAATGTCTTGTGACTGTTCTCACCAAACCTTTTTGGGGTTTTTCTACCTCTTCTTTTTCAGTTTTTTCTGTTTCTCCAATTCATTGGTCATTTTTGTTTTATAAAGCCTGATTTGTGACCTATGTTCATTTATTCTGACTTTTATGATTCTTGAATTTTGTCCTATATAGGGTTTTCCACATGGACATTTTAACATGTATATTACCCTACTTGTGTCATATGTATCGTATCACTTCATTCTTATTTCATGCCCTTTTGTGGGATGGTCTATTCTCTCACCTCTTATAATGCTGGTACAATTTTGGCACGATAGGCAGGGATATGTACCTGCTTTTTTGTATTCAAAAGTAGTTTTTTTTTTCATTGTTTGTGTTTTTTGTATATTGGATCGTATAATTTGGTTCCTCTTTGTTCTACCTTTTTGGTAGATAAATCTAGGTTTACTGTGAAAAAGGTTACCATGTTGTGGATCACCCTGTAATATTTTCCAGTATTTTAGTATAGAGTGTTTGTCATATACCGAAATGAAGTCCAAGTTTAGATCTTCATGTTTTTTTTTCCTCGTACGTGATACACTCCTTGGTATTTTTCCCACTTCTCTACCGATTTCCTGCACTTTTTCTCTATTATATCCTCATGCCACCATTTTTTCAATTGGTTTTATCATTTGGGAAAAATAGTCAGTGTCGGATGTACATATTCATCGGGCTCTCAGAAATTGTCTCTTAGGTATACCTTTGAATACTTAAGGTGCATGAAAGCTATCTCTTTTCAAAATGTTGTTACGGTTGTGGGCTTGGAACATATGGATGCTTTTAATTTAGAGCCCTATATTTTCACCAATATATCCAAAAAATATATAGTATCATGATGCTTACAGACAGTAAATTATAATAATGGATGTATGTTGTTGTTGATGAATTCATTAAATTGGGATATGTTCTTCCTCTGTTTCTGTCCATAACTTGAACACATCATCCACATATCGCACCCACAAAAAAATATTATGGCTGAAATTACTGTGGACGGTGTGTCCTTCCTCTACACTGGCCATGTAAATATTAGCATAATTTGGTGCTACAAGGGACCCCATCGTAGTCCCCTGTCGCTGCAAATAAAAATTAGGACCAAATCTAAGGTAATTTTTCGTTAGCACATAGTTACATAGTTTGTAAGCATGACTAGATAGATAGATTTTTTGCTGGGGGTAGAGGTGGGATAAATGACATGATATTTTACGGTTTAAGACTAGAACAAATGTATAGTAATAATGGTATTTTTTATATGATTAATGGGAAGGAGTTAATTTTTCTACAGTAATTCTGGCGCAGCCCTGTTCATACATGTCGCCCTCAGTGCATAGTTTGTAAGCCCAGTTCAGCTTATTGTGTTAAAGTGTTGATCCCAAGGAAGGCAAAAGCCCCCATGAGGTAGAAGCCAATTGTCCTCATTTTAGGGAAAAAATTCCTTCCCGACTCCAATCTGGCAATCAGAATAAATCCCTGGATCAACGACCCTTCTCCAGAATCCTAGTCACTATAACTTGTTATGTTATCATGCTCCAGAAATACATCCAGACCCTTTTTGAACATTGTTAGTGAATTCACCATGACAAGTTTCTCTGGCAGAGAGTTTCACAGTCTCACTGCTCTTACAGTAAAGAATTTCTTTCTATGTTTATGTAGAAGCTTTCTTTTGACCAAGACATAGAGGATGCCCCCTTGTTCTTGATACAGTCCTGGGTATAAATAGATCTTGTGAGAGATCTTTATATTGACCTTTAATATATTTAAACATATTTATTATGTCACCCCGAAGCTGTCTTTTCTCTAAACTAAATAACCCTAATCTAAGCACAATTTCCAAAAGTATAGTCAGGAATGAAATATCAGTATTGGTTAATTTCGGATCCTCAAGTTTATTTCTTACTGCTTCAATCCCATCTTTTGTAGATACATTAGTATATTAGCTCTGCACATCAAATGTACAGAGCATTGTCACCTTATCAACACTCAATTTGTCAATTTTGTCCACAAATTTGTCGGTATCCTTTAAACAGCTGGGTAGTTTGGCAACGATTTTTTGTAGGAAGCTATCAATGTAGATAGCCACGGGCTGGAACAGGGACCCAATGCCCAATAATGTAGGGCATCCCGGAGGGTTTTCAAGATTTTTATGACTCTTTGGTACCAAATATAATATGAGCACCTCAGGATGTTCTGATATCAAGGATTTACTTATTTTTTTGCTAATGATGCTCTGGTTTTCTGATTCCAACAAGAATGTATCTATCATCAATTTAATATCTCTGTGGGGTCACTTTTTAAATTTCTCATAAATCCTACTATCCTCTAACTGCAATTCTTCTTCTTTTAAAAATAATTCCCTGTCCATCAACACTGTAGCTCCTCCCTTATCTGCCTTCTTTACAATTATTGACTTATCCTATTTTAGTTTTTTTAGAGCTTCAGTCTCTCCTCTTGTTAGGTTATGCTTATATTTATGGTTAATTTCATCCCTTTTCCCTAACATGTCCTCTTTACAGTATTCGGAAAAGACTCAAGCATAGCATTAGATACATCTTACTTTTTTGGAAAATTTTCTGGTGTACACTAGTGTAAGTTGCTACATAACTGACAAGGAATGAAGGTTACTTCTATATTTTTAAAATGATATACATGGTTGTGATGTGAAGATGACTAATGCATCATTAAAATTTCCAAAAAATATTGATATCTTGGACCTAATTTAACAACATACTGTATAGTGACTAGTCCCTACAGAGGAGCCAAGACCTCTCAGCCATTTGGGGTAGTAACCATTGAAGTGCCATAAAGGTCTCAGACAGGGAATACCCCTCTAAGATTTACTGAGGCCCCACGGAGAGGTACAGTATAAAAATGTGGCTTTTGGACCAGAAAATGATGTGCACCCCTCCTCTATATCAATTCCAGCTTTTCCTACATTTTTAAAGAATACCTGTGGAAATTCTTGACATGGCGTTTTTAGTAAATCCTAGTGTTCCCCATGTGATAACAATTCTGGAGCATTTTTGCTTAAAGAAGTCGGATTATAATAGAAATTATAATCCATTGAATAGATATTGCGAAAATAGCATAGTTTGCAAATCTATGTACTTACAAAAAGTGAACAGCACCCCTACCTACATAGTCTGGTTGATGTAACTTCTATGCCTTGTTGTTAGTATTTATCGCCATCTGATTCTTTTTCTCTTACGGTATCTGGTCAAGCATGACTAGATAGATAGATTTTTTGCTGGGGGTAGAGGTGGGATAAATGACATGATATTTTACGGTTTAAGACTAGAACAAATGTATAGTAATAATGGTATTTTTTATATGATTAATGGGAAGGAGTTAATTTTTCTACAGTAATTCTGGCGCAGCCCTGTTCATACATGTCGCCCTCAGTGCATAAGAAAAGGAGAAAATTATAATATTTCTCTAATCAATTTAGGACTGGGGTGTCTGGAGCCCACCAGTGGAGTTGATTCTTGGGTCCAAAAAGTAAAGTTGATTCTTGGGTCCCACTAGTGGAAGTGATTCTTGGCGCCCATCATTGGAGTTGACTATTGGAACCCACCAGTGGAATTGATTCTTGGAGCCCACCAGTGGAGTTGTTTCTTGAGGCCCACCAGTGGAATTGATTATTGAGGCCCACCAGTGGAATTGATTCTTGAGGCCACCAGTGAAGTTGATTCTTGGGATCCACAAGTGGAGTTGAATCATGGGGCTCACCAGTGGTGTTGATTCTTGGTGCTCACCAGTGGAGTTGAGTTTTGGGGCACAGCAGTAGAGTTGATTCTTGGAGTTCACCAGTAGAATTGGTTCTTGGGACCCACTGATGGAGTTGATTAGTGTTCCCATTTCTACAGCTACTGTACATGACTGCACATACTACACATGACTCATGCTCTCTACCTCTTGCTTTCTGCCTTTTTTCCTTAAAAGCAGTCCCAAACCTGCCATTCCAAGGGGGCCCACTGGTTGTTTCCCCTGCTTCCCTGTGGGCCAGTCTGACTCTAACTCTAATAATGATACAAATCACAAAGACTAGCATAATAATTAAAAAGTTAGTGATGTAGAGATAGTAGTATACAGGGCACTTCAAAATATACTTTAAAGGAGCAAAAGGAGAAGAGAACCAATATAACACAATTAAGATGTGAGATAAAATGTTGGCATGAATAAGGCAATAAGGTAGAGAAGAGAAAAATCTCATCACGTTTCAGAATTTTGCATGTGTATGACTTATTTGGTATCTCCCAAAAGTGACTACACCCCTCACATTTTTGTAAATATTGTATCTTTTCATGGAACAACATTGAAGATATAATACAATGTAAAGTAGTCAGTTTATAGCTTGGATAACAGTGTACATTTAGTGTGCCCTCAAAATAACTCAACACACAACCATCAATGTCTAATCCACTGGCAACAAAAGTGAGCACGCCCCTAAGTTAAGTTGGCAAATTGTGCCCAAAGTGTCAATATTTTATGTGGCCACCATTATTTTCAAGCACTACCTTAATTCTCTTGGTTATGGAGCTCTCTGGAGCATCACAGGCTGCCACTAAAATCCTCTTCCGCTTCACCATGATGACATGATGGAGCTGGTGGATGTTAGAGACCTTGTACTCCTCCACCTTCCATTTGAGGATGCCCAACAGATGCTCAAGAGACATGGTTGACAAGTCCAGCACCATTGAGGGAACCATGAATGCCAACGTGAACTTTAGCTCTGCACAGCCAAACCATGGCAGTCAATCATGCTTGATTGTAGGCAAGACACACTTGTCTTTGTACTCCTCACCTGGTTGCTGCCAAACATGATTGACACGATTGATAAGTTTATCTTGGCCTTATCAGACAGCAAGACATGGTTCCAGTAATCCATGTCCTTAGTCTGGCTATATTCAGCAAACTTTTTGCGGACTTCCTTATGCATCATATTTAGAAGAGGCTACCTTCTGGGGCGACAGTCATGCAGACCAATTTGATGCAGTGTGCAGCGTATGGTCTGAGCACTGACAGGCTGATTCCCCACCCCTTCTTTCTCTACAGCAATGCTGGTAGCACTCATGTGGCTTTATTGAAAAGACAATCTCTGGATATGATGCTAAGCACATTCACTCAACTTCTTTGGTCGACCATAGCAAGGCCTGTTCCGAGTGGAACCTGTCTTGTTAAAACAGTGTATGGTCATAGCCACTGTGCTGCAGCGTAGGTTCAGGGTGTTGGCAATCTTCTGATAGCCTAAGCCATCTTTATGTAGAGCAACAATTCTTTTTTTCAGATCTTCAGACAGTTCTGTGCCATGTTGAACTTTCAGTGACCAGTATGAGAGTGTGATAGTGATAACACCAAATTTAACATACCTGCTTCCCATTCCTACCTGAGAGCTTGCAACACTAACTAGTCACATGACACCGGGGAGGAAAATGGCAAATTGGGCACAATTTGTCCATTTAAACCTTAGGGGTGTACTCAGTTTTATTGCCAGCGGCCTAGACATTGATGACTGTATGTTGAGTTATTTTGAGGTCACACCAAATTTACAGTTATACAAGCTGTACACTATTTATTATAGTTAGTATCTGTATTCTCTTCTTGAACATCTGCATATAATGTGCCTTTCCTCTGTTATTTCGCCTGATTATTTATGCATTTATTACACATGTAAGAAAAAAAAATACAGGATATGGCACAACAGAGAAATTCTAAGAAAAGTTAGCTGCAGTATTGTTATTTCATGAAGAACTCAAATATCTACTCAGATAGACATATCAAGAAAGACAGATCCTCTGTCACCATGTATATATGATGCCCTGAAAGCTGAACTAGTGGCAGGTGAAATTTCACCCGTAAACTTCTACTATACTCCTCACACTTAAGAATAATTACAGTTAAAGGGGTATTCCTTGATATAAAAATGCTCGTTGGTCCATCGGGCATGATTAAAAATAGAGAGAAGGCTTAGACTTACCTCCTGGACAGTCTTCTGCAGTAGCCAATGAATGGTCTTCATTCATGTGACAGCTGAAGTCAATTACAAGCAACAGAGGTCACTTACGGTGCTTTCACATGGTGTGTTTTTTTATGCGTTTTTTGTGCAATTATGTACAGCATTAATTGCTGTGCCTTTCTGCACAAAATATGCATCAAAAACGGGTCAAAAAGGCCCCAAAAACGTCTCCGTGTAAAAGCACGTGATATTGTGCACCTATGATTGGCGGCACCTGTCACGTGAATAATGAACATTCACTGACGTCGTCCGGGATGTGCGGACCAGCAGCCGGGACTGAAGGAGACCGTCTGGAAGCTATGTATGAGCCACATCTACTTTTACTCATGCTCCTGTGGACCAACGAGCATTCTTAGGCTATGTCTACACTGCAGTGGACAAAAAAGACCTGAAAACCAAATCCTAAAAACGTTCATAAAGCTGAGTTTTTGTCCACTGCCTGACAAAACTCAAAAAAGCGTTTTTTTTTTTTTTTGGCGCTTTTTTACAGGGTTTTTTTGCTTGTCTTAAAGTCGGGTTTTTAATGAATGCATAAATTGGTGTAATTCACCTCAAAAGGGTATGAAAAAGCACTTATTGCATTTATATGTAATCTTGTAGTCGTTTTACGGATTTTGGTGCTATCTCGCTTTTGTCGTCAAAAATAAATTTTTTATGATTTTGCTGCAAAAGTCCATTTTTTTTTTTACAGATTTTAGCGCCAAAATCCCTAAAAAAACCTTATTTTTGGCAGCAAAAGTGAGAACTTTATTAGCGGCAAAATCTGTAAAAATATCTCGCTTTCGTCATAAAAATACGTTTTTTGCGGATTTGGTGCCAAAATCCAATTTTACAATTTTGGCGGCAATAAAGTTATCTCGCTTTTGCTGCTAAAAATACATTTTCTTTAAAGATTTTGCCGTTGATAAAGTTCTCGCTTTTGCCGACCCAAAAATTTTCTTTAGAGGATTTTGCCGCAGTAATCCATTTTTTTTTTTTTTTTTTAAGATTTTGGTGCTAAAATCTGTAAAAAACTGATTTCTAGCGGCAAAAGCAAGTTAAATTTATTAGCGCCAAAATCCGTAATAAAAATGGATTTTTAGTGGCAGAAGTGAGATAAAAATTTATTACGCTAAAAATTTGATTTTTTAAAAAAGGGTTTTCTGTTCATTATCTTGCTTTTCCGCTAAAAATCCGTTATTTTATGCATTTTGGCGTGAATTTTTCTTAATGTATTTTGCCACCAAAAATCCTTTTTTTTTTTTACAGATTTTGCCGCTGAAGTTAATTTTTTAAACGGATTTTGCCGCCATAACCCGTGGTTTTTTTTTTTATGATTTTGGTGCTAAAATCCTTAAGAAACGGATTTTTAGTGGCAGAAGTAAGGTAAATTTATTGCCACCAAAATCCATAAAAAAAGGATTTTAATGCCAAAATCTGTTAAAAAATTGATTTTTTGCAGCAAAACTGAAATAACTATTAGTATCAAAATCTGTAAAAAAACCGGTTTTTTTTTTAAGTGACAAAAGGGCGAGAAAAATTTTAAGTGGGCCCCCAAAATTTCCGAAAAAAACCCATTTTTTTAGCGCCAAAATCAAAAAAAAAAAAAAATTTTTTTAGTGAGATAACTTTTTTAGCACCAAAATATTAAAAAAAAAACATATTTTGGGGCCCCAAAATCCTTTAAAAAATTTTATTTTTAGAACAAAAAAATCGAATAACTGAAATTAGCCCCAAAAAAACCCGGGTTAAAAATCTGTTTTTTTAAGGCCAAAATCTGAAAAAAAAAACCCCCTGTTTTTTAGCGCCAAAACCCCGAGAACTTTATTAGCACAAAATCCGGGAAAGAAAAATTTTTGTACGAAAAAGGACAATCGGACATTTGAAATGTAAAATTTTGAAAAGGGGTGAAAACCGGATAAACACCTACTTTGGGTGGGACTTTAAGTCCTGGGTGGGTTTTCCCTTTTGGAGAAAAACGTCCCCAAAAATTGTGGGGGCCGATTTTTTTTAAAATAGACTCCAATAAATCTTCCCCCCTGCTCTGGCTTTTTTGGGCAAACATTTTTTAAAAAGACGACCAGTCAAAAAAACGACAAAAAAAAATTTAAAATTTGGGGAGATAAAAGGGGGCCTTTTTTTTTTGAAACTAAAAAAAGTTATGGGAGCTGTTTTCATCTTTTTTTAAACTTTTTAGAAAACAAAAAATGTTTAAAAAAAAATTTAATGTTTTTTCTGTCAGTGGGGGACATACCCTTTAGATCCCAGAAAACCCCCAATTTTTTTTTTAATCAAGGACCCTTCCCCCCTTTTGGGCCAACCCATCAAAATTTTAATTTTTCCCCTTTCCCTTGGCCACAAACCTGAATTGGAGATCAGGATTTGTTGATACTGTATGCTCCTTCTAGGTCAGTGTACTATGACAGGAAACTGAAATTTGTGCTCTATTATTAAAAAACCCCCTTTTTGAAAAAGGAAAAACTTGTTTTGAATGCTGGAAAGGGATGGGGGGGGGTTGGGTTTCTGTAAATTTTTATTGGGGGGAAAAAATGTGCTTTCCCTGGGCCAACCAGGGTCGGCTGAGCAGAGGTCTCAAATTTAAATTTTAACAACTACCATGGGAGTTTTTAAAACCCAGTTTTTCCCTTTTCCTTTTCTAAAAAATTTTTCAGATTTTGGGCCCTGGTAAAACTCCCTCTCAAAGGGGCCCGTCTACACGGCAAGGATTTATAGTAAATTTTTAAAAACGGGGGAATTTTGATTTTTTTAAAAACCGTCAAAAAAACCCAGTTGTAATCCCAAACCTCCATAGACCTAGCCCTCAAAAAAAAAAATCTGATTTGGGTTAGCTTCATGATTTTGGCATTTTTTTGATGTTCAGGTTTCAAAAACCGTTTTTTTTTAAAAAAAAATTTGGGAACTGTTTCTTCTTCTGCCAAAATTTAAACTTAAAAAAAAACGGCAAAAAAAAAAATTTTATACAAAAGTCAAGGGGGTTTTGGAAAGGGGGGAAAAAGGACCAAAAAAGGCTGTTTTTTGTTCTGTGTCAAAAAAACTCAATAGTGCTCTATAAAGTGGGGGGGGGAACAAAAAAATTTTATTGAAAAACTGAAAACTGCGGGGAAAAAAAAACCCAAAAAAACCAAACCATCAAATTGTAAAAATATTGTTCAAATATTTTGTCGGGTTTTCAGAATCCAAGGGAAAATTTTGTAAATTTGCCATGTAAAAACCAGTTTAACGTTTTTTTAAAATTGTACAGAAAACTAGCTGTTTAACTTGATATCTAGCTTTTAACCCAAATGGCCCCTTTTGGGGGTAAAGGGTTATTCAAAATTTTTTGGGCTACATAATTTAAATCCTTTTACTAAATTGAGTAAAAATTTATTTGAAAAAAATTGTTTTTTAAGGGAATTTCCCATGCTTTTTTTTCCCCAATAAACACGGGTTTAATAAGAAATTAGCATATATAAATTTATTTTATACTTTAACTAATTTGAAAAAAAAAAAAAAAACATAACACATTTTATCCTTTAAATGGGATTTTAAAAAAAAGTAAAAAACATAAAAAGTTGTAAAAAAAAATAAAAAAAAAATTAAAATTTTAAAAAAAAAATTTGTGAAATATATTACCCCACACA
The DNA here is from genome assembly GCA_025379985.1 of Phyllomedusa bahiana. Classification (NCBI taxonomy): domain Eukaryota; kingdom Metazoa; phylum Chordata; class Amphibia; order Anura; family Hylidae; genus Phyllomedusa; species Phyllomedusa bahiana. The sequence goes on along the minus strand of JAODAL010030320.1, from coordinate 39,679 downwards.
AAAAAACCCTACACATGTTAGGTAATCCACCCACAAAGAAAATAACCTTGTAGAATAAAATTTAACAGGTTTTTTAGGGGAAAATGTAAATGGTTCAAAAAAAATTTGAAAATTAAAAAAAAAATTTAAAAAAAAAAAAAATGTAATGTAATGAAATTCTTTATAAGGTGAAATTTTTAAAAACTTTTCCCCCCAAATTTAAATTTTCAACTTGTCTCGAATAAAATGAGGCCTCTTTCCAACTGCTTTCATTGAAAAAATAAAAAAGTCACAAACTTTTAAAAACCCGCAAGGAGGCAAAAACTAAAAAAATTTTTTTGGCCCATTAACTACTTTTCGGGGTTCGTTTAAGGGGGGTTAAATTTTGCAGGTTTTTAAAAAAACCATTTTTAAAAGGGCTTTTAAATTTAAAGGTTATTTTTTTTATAGGGTTAAATCTCGGGGGGTTGATTGTTTTTTTATTAACTGTTGAGTGCAAGTGTTATTGACAGATAACACATAATTCTTTTGATTTCTTGGTCAAAGGTAGTCAATTTCAAGGGAGTCTGTTGTTAATTTTTTTTTTTACTTATTGAAACAAGGCCCTGATACATATTATTTTCTTCTTAGCCATTTGTATTTTCTGATTGCAGATTTCTTAATTCTGTTTTCTGTATAGGATTGTGGGGAAATCTTTTTTGTATGCATTGCTTTAACAGCATTTAATGAGATGCTTTACAGCAGCTTCATGCACATAGGAGCCCGTGGACTGAATCAGTCTCATTGCCTTCTGTAGGAGAGTTTTCTAGGCATGCTCGGTGACCTGGGGAGAAGAGAGGAGGAGCTGTGACTATCTCAAATTGTGACTGGTGGATCCTGTGTTATCTATACACAATGGTTTCACCTTTTAGTGTAACCCTGCTTTTACTGATAATGAGCAGACTACTGAAAATCTTTCTCTACAGAACAGGAAGTGTCAGACTATTATTAGGCTTTGAGGCCAAAGTGAAGACTGCAGGACTAAGGAATTATTAAAAAATATTGAAAGGGATATGGAAATTTTAAAAAATAACAAAAAATTCTTAAAAAATGTGTAACATAAAAACGCAAGTTAAACAATAAGTCACTTTTTGATGACACACTCCCCTTAAAAGAATTTTGCCACGATCTCATTTCATACCTCCTGTATCCAGCTGTTCTGCTCTGTGTGCTCAGAAGGGGGCGTGTCTGATTTGTTTGAATTGCAGATCATGTAACTCTACAGGATGACATCACCATACCTTTCCTCTCTTTTGTCAAAGAGAGGTCTGTTTATGTGTAGAACTATAAATAGCTACATTGTACACAAAGTAAAATTGACGTGGGAAGTTTTTAAATTAAATAATAAACATTTTCACCATTCATCATTATTATAAATTCTGCACTGTTTTTGTCTTAGCTGCTCCTTTGGTGATCCATTGTTTATAGCTCGTCTCCAGGGGATGCGACCAGGGCTGTGAGCTCCTCAGTTCTGGTCGCACATGCTCAGACATCACCTCTCCTCTCAGGCAGCTACTGAGTGTTCAAACCTCAGGTGCTGTCCTTCTACTCACATCCTCTGTCCTCCTTAGTAATTAGTCAAACAGTGCAAAAAAAAAAAAAAGAAACCTCAAATAGGTATGTGCATAAAGAGAAATAAAATCCACAGGTTTGGTTCCTGCAGGGATTTGAACCGAGGACCCTTGTGCCTGGAGGCAAAAGTTTTACCTCGTAGCTACAATGTAGCTACTTACAGTTGTACACAGAAACAGACCTTTCTTTTACTAAAGAGAGGAAAGGCCTGGTGATGTCATCCTGCTGGGTCACATGATATGCAATTCAAACAAATCACACATGCCCCCTACAGAGCACACAGAGCTGAAGAGCTGGATACAGGAGGTATGAAATAAGATTGTGGCAAAACCCCTTTAACAGTCGCTCAGTAGTGAGTATGTGTGTGTGATTACTAAGCAGGGAATAGACTGACAGTAGCTGCCTGAGAGGAGAGGTGATTTCTGAGCATGATGTCTGATGTCTCATCACTGATCCCCTGGAGATGAGCTGTACACTATGGATCACTAAGGTAGCAGCTAAAACAAAAATGGTGTAGAATTTTTAATAATGATGAATGGTGAAAATGTTTATTTAATTTGCAAGCTTCCCACATCAATTTTATGTTGTGGCAAGACCCCTTTAATATACTTCAGATTCATTCAGCTTTAGGTCTAACATTACAGTGTTGTGATGGTAAAAAAGAAATCTTCTCATTCTAAGCTCCTTACTAGGTTTCCAATACTACGTAATCCTGATTTTAGCCTGGGATTGAGAAACGCTGGGGTTAATTGGCCTTTTATCTTCATCTTAATTAGAAACTAAAGATCCATGCCCTCTGGCTCAAAGGTGAGGTATGCAAGGTACAAGTTTTCTGAGTATACTACCTGAAAGAAAGAGTGTTTACAGGAAACGATCTAGGTGTGAGAATTTGTGAATGAAAATTGAACCTCTTGAGCCTACCTTGCCTATGATTTAAACATTATCAAAGACTTTTCCAGAACACATGGTCCCGAACTATATGCAACAGTGAGAAACTGACTTGAGATTTATTTTGATATTAACAGTTTTAAAGAGGTGATCTGTGAGTTTAAAGATTTCATAGAACACTATAAACAGCATTTATAGTGAAAAATAAAGATATTCCACTACCTTCATGTGTTTCTTTTTTTTCTTTTGCCCTATTATTCATCTATCATAAGATCCACTTTTTGCAGTGGAACTTCCTGCTTGTGGGAGTGTCATTAGTTCTCCAGCATTTCGTTCCTACTAGTCCCTGACTGCATTGCAATCTAGGACTTCTTTCCATAGTTATCACTGTTAGACATTGTGCTGACATAAGTGTGTAATCCCCCCAGCTCTGTACTTGCTGTCATGATAATGATGATAATTAGGACTCATGAGTCACTGTGTAAACTGTACAGAGCTGCAGTCATCATTTTCATGACAGCAGTACACAAACCCTCAGCTGTGAACTGCTGTCCTCTGCTCCCTTTGCTAAGTTCAAACCATCACTCCTCCCCTGTAATTGCTCTTATGTAATTACTTCTTTTCACGTGCAAACTACAGGCTGGCAGTAGTACATGCGGCCAGATCATTCTCTGCTCAGGTCACGTCCACTACAGGGGAGTGTTTCTGAGCTGAGCCTGGCTTCAAAGCACACCCACTGTGTTTTGAGTGCTGACAAAACGTTCACTGAGGCCATGTGATTAATGAACGTCAGGTGGTGTTTGCAATGGATAGGACGGAGGGGTAGACAAGGCTCTTCGCCTGGTTTAGCACAGCACAGGTCAATGATTTTTAAATTAGTATAAATTTCAAAGTTTAATAGAATACAGTTGTGAGCTCTATAACAAATAAAAAGATAACCCCTTTAAGTATCTGTTGTAGATGTAGGAAGAGGGATCCATTCATCTAATTTTTTTTGACATGTGGAGTGTTTGAGGCCTCTTAAAAGACAGTAAGATCAATGAGTAGGAAGGTTACACAACCTGTTTACTTCTTTATCACTGGGAGAATCCTGCTGGAGTATTAAGACATTTTCTTTTTCTTTTTATGGCTTCCCAATTAGTGTGGAGGAAGTCTTCCTTAGATATATTTGAAGCTAATTATCTCCTGAGGATAGACTCTTTTAACTTTTATTTAAAAGGGCGCGTATGTAAGCTTATAAAAGCTTTCATAATACCCGGGCATGGAAGGATTTTAGAATGCTGTATGTTATTAGGATCTGCTATGATGTGGATGGTGTTAGACTATTTGTTTTCTCCTTTGTTTTTTGTCTTTTCTAAATACATATTGAAATTTTGGGATGTCATACTTTGGAGTGAATTGACATCGTAGCGCAGATATGTAATATTAAAATCTTTGGGGTATATGTATATATGTTTTTACTGTTTTTGTGTTAGGGACCCCTGGAGCAGATAACCAGATAAGGACAGACAAACAGTGAGCCCTAGTGCTAGGCCCCCTAAATCTGTCCCTGCCTACTTGCCTGCCCGACCCTATGTAGTAAGAGACAACTTGACTGCGGTCCCTACCCTGAATACGTGCAAACACAAAACAGACACAATAGCAGGAAAGTCAGAAAAGGGTCAACATCAGGAAGAGCAAAACAGTACCGAATGACAGGCAGAAAGGGAGGTTAGAAGGCAGGCGAAAGGTCAGAATTCCAGGTAATACAAAATAGCAATCACAGCACACCAGCTCAAGCTAAAGTAGACTATCACCAGCCAGAGATCTACATAAGGGATGTCAGAGTGCCGGTCCAGGCCATTATTGGACTGCCCCTTGATTCCCAGAGCACACAAAACCCAGACGTGTACAAAGAAAGACGAGTGGTGAATGGTTAGCAATGTAGCTGAATGGTTAGCACTTCTGCTTTTGAGCATAGGAGTCCTACATTCAAATCCCTGCAGGAGCCAAACGTGGATTTTTTTTTTATCTCAATGCATACACCTGATTGAGGTTTCTTTTTTCTTTTTCTTTATTTGCAGTGTTCGACCAAATACTAAGGAGTACAGAGGACAGGAATAGTATGACAGCAACTGGGGTTCATCACTTGCTCAGCAGTGAGTGTCTGATTACTAATCAGAGAATAGACTGACAGTAGCTGCCCGAGAGAAGTGGTGATGTCTGAGCATGTGCAGCCAGGGCTGAGAAGCTCTGGTCATTGGTTGTATCCCCTGGAGACGAGCTGTACAATATGGATCACTAAGGGAGCAGCTAAAACAAAAATGATACAACATTTTTAATATTAAATGGTGAAAATATTTATTATTCAATGTACTTTGTGGCAAAACCCCATTAAAGTCAGAATTAAAAAATAGGATTTAAAGGGGTAGTCCCGTTAGCTTTAAACTTGTAGGCAAAGATAAAGACTATTACTAAATACGTTGTTGTGATTTTGCTTCGTCAGAGTTAGAGCAGATCTTATCTCCTACTTATGTACATAAGCTTCCCTAGTTACAGACCACCTATCTGTTCCTACAGGCTATAGCAGTGATTGAGATGGTGATGTCCCTCCCGGTGCTGTTTCTTATTTTAAGGCTATGTTCACACGGCTTAAAATGGGATGCATCTCACCCCGTATTTCGCGCCGTACTGCGCTAAATACGGGGCGAGATATGTCCCAGTCATTACGGTAATCCACAGTTCTCATAGAGAACTATGGATTACGTCTCCTCTCCCTGCTCGCACAATACGCCAAGCGGGGAGAGAAGTGACATGTCAATTATTCACGGCGTATACGTGCCGTGAATAATGAATGTCTATGGGGCAGGCGGGCTGGCCTCCTCCTGCCCCTCCCCCCACCGCCTGCGCTCCCGAGCACACGGCCTAATTGCGGCCGAAATACGTCCCACGATTATTTCCGTGTAAACATAGCCTAAAAGCAGGAGCTTGTTTACGTTACTTACTAGCAAGCTTTAACCCTTTAGGTGCTTGTGCACTGCTGTTTCTAAACCTCCAGCATTCATGTCCCTCTAATAGGATCAACTAGGAACGGCAGAGCTGATATGCTAATCACTGCTATAGAATTACCCTCAGCATCACCAGGAAGTGTGAGCCTGAAGCTGGCTGTGGCTCTGTGAAACAGCATGGTGAGAAAAGACCTTTAGGAATACATCAACTATAATCAGAACAGTTTTATTAAAACTTTTCTCCAATTTTGGTTAAAAATTGCACAATCTTCATGATAAACATCCCGTTTACAAAAAAAGTCAGAATTGCGACAGAAAAAATATATGGTATTAGCTGTTGTTTAATCCAGCGCATTTATTTTTTTTGCTAATGCCCACAGTTATTTAGAGGTCACCTTGTACAACTCATGTTTAATTCATGGTGACGAACTCTAGTCAAACATACCCATTAATATTAATTTCCTGCTCAGATTCTTCAACAGAGTAGCATAAGTTATTCAGACTAGCGTGCTGCTCTCTCACGCATGCACCCACAACATTGCATATGAACCAGTCTCATGATCAGAGCTTTTATTTGAACTTCTATAGTTTGCAAGTTACTACTTGTATGTGTTGTACAATAACTTGCTAATTATGCTAGTTTGTATCCTCTAGTGTAGTTTATGTCACCATAAATGCTGACATGAATATTTATGCCTTAATTTATAGTGTCATAAACTAGATCTAAATACTTATAAATGGTACAATGGTAAAAGGTATGCAGACACTCCTACTTATTATTGCATTCAGAAATTGCATCCACCCAACTGTGAACAAATGCTTAAAAACAACACAAAACATTGCTATCACTATACACAAATGTTGGTATTTGTGTGGATCATCCTTAAGAGTTCAGAGACTATAAAGTGCTCATGTTGTTTAGTCAAAATGACTAGTAGTAGCAACTATTCCACGAAGTGCACAACCAAAATTGCAAGGTGTGTACAGCTCACCCCTTCTGTTGCTCGTCAAGGCTTCTCGTGGTATAATTAGCAGGGAGATTGACTTCTGCGCGGAGAGCTGCCAGTCTTAGCTCTGAACTCCAAAAAATCCTTCCAGTCAAAGACCGATACACCAGCGGATAAAAACTCCTTCAAACTTTATTTCACATATCAGGCTCACAGGAAAGGGAATATAAGCATGTGTGCACGCTAACGCGTTTCCGACCCGACACGGGCCCGTGATCACAGCTGTGTATCGGTCTTTGACTGGAAGGATTTTTTGGTATTCCATGAAGCGGCAGGACATGCAAACTCCCAAAGCAGGAGCGACAAGTGTTGAAGTGAGTGAAGTGTCTAGGTCTACATAGCACAGGTTTACTGTCGGATTTTCGAAAATCCCTGTGCTGCATAGACAGCAATAAAAAATACGTACTGTAGTCTTAACAGCACAGATTTTTTACCGTCTGTTTAAAAATCCGGCGAAGTATGCAACATGTTGTACATTCCCCAGGATTCCGCCAGATTGCCGTCAGATTCCCGTACATTCAATTGTACAGGGCTGACGGCAAAAAACCTAAAACTGACCACGGCTTTTGTGCAAATCTGCGCCAAAAACCGTGGTCCAGGAAATAGCACATTTCAGATTTTTGACGGCATCTTGACATTTGCTGTGTAGACCTACCCTAAGAATCACCTATCCTTTGTTGTATTTCCTAGTAACAGAGTTCCCAATTGCATTTAGAAGGGATATTACAATAAGGATTGTGCATCAGGAGCTTAAAGGAGTTTTATCGTTTGAGCTGTTTGTGCTGTTCTGCTAATTCTCTCAGATTGAGTTTGAAATCCAGGGGCGTGTCTCTCCTGTCAGCAGGCGTGTCTCTCCTGCCAGGAGGCGTGTCTCTCCTCACTGAAGAACTGTGACTTCATCATTCTGAGTTAGGCAGTAGAAGCAGAAGGTTGTCTGGATATAACAGCTCTGTAGCTCCTGCATGCTTATGTCTGCAGCCTTCAGGCTCCACAAGCTCCAGCAAGCAGCTGTTATATCTCTTAGTTTACTTAGTTTACACACAATTTACACTGAAAGCCAGCAGCTCTTCTGTTCTAGTGGTGTTCAACCAAATTGTACTGACAACAGGCAGAGATCTTTACTCAACTACAAGGACAAATGTCAGCTTCAGGTAAAGATCTCTGCCTGTTGTCAATGACATGTGAGTGAAAACAACGTGGGGAGAAGCAATCAGCTTTGAGAGAAGAACTTGCTCAACCTGTAACTAACTTGGGCTGGTGGTGCAGTGGTAGAGCTTTGGCTTTTCAAGGAAGGGGTTTGGAGTTCTAGTCACCTCACAGAGGCCCCCCCCCCTTAATTCTACGCATATGTAGAGAGACCTAAAATATATATGTCAATCTCTATAATGATATATATATACACATATATAGCTCCCCTACATGTCTCATCCCCCAGAGTATATGCATTGTATCACATATGTTGGAGGTGCTTGGTGTGACTGAGAGGATGGGACACTATATAGGGGAGCTTTGTGTGTGTATAAATATAATTATAGATGTCTACACATATATTTTCATATCTTTACCTATGTGTACAATTTATAAAAGAAAATTAAAAAAAAAACTACTAATGGAGCTTGAACTCCCAACCTCTCTCTTGCAGAGTGGATCAGATAAGCACTAGACAACACAGACAACTTGTAAACATACTGTGTTGAATCCTTATGTTATACACTACAGACGATGACGTCATAAGGAGGCGGGGCTTGCATTAGATCTGAAGAACAGAACGCCCTCTTCTCAGAGTAGCAGCTTAAGGATTGGACCTGTGAGGAGGTGAATCAACCTCTTGGCAAAAGCCCTTTAAACAGCAGTAATTGCCCAGATCATTGACCCTAGAGCTGGGAGATGTGTATAGAGCCAGCAGACCTTGGTTTCACTATTGATTTTAACAGCTCAGAGGGGAGTAAACACAGAGTGTGCAGGCAGCCAATCACAGCGCAGAGGGTGTGGCCGGGACGTTTCCTGTCTAGGGGCGTAACCCAACAGGCTGAATGAAGTGTCAGCTAGCCAATCACAGTGCAGAGGGTGTGTCCATAGACTACAATGGGACAAAGTAGCTCGAACTCTGATTGCCGGGATAGCCAAGCCCCCACTAGCTCAACCAATCAGCTCTTTTCTGCCTTTTTAACTGTATTTTGAACTGTCCCTCCTTTTCATTTGATTGGTCAATATTTCTCCATAGGTTATAATGGTTCTGTCGCTCCTATTCTGATTGATTGGTTTCTGCCGACCAATGAGAAGCACTTACAGAATTTGAATTACTATATTTCCCGGCAATTTACAATATCCCAATTCCTGACGTTGCGCCGGTCTCGGCGACAAACGTGTTGTTAATGATTTGATTGAAGTATGTTTTTAGACGGTTTTAGCTCTTTTCAGATAATGTTTTACACCTAAGGCTATGTTCACACGGCCATCTGCGGGACGTAATTCGGTCCGTAATTACGCGCTGGAGTGCGCCAATTACGGGCTGAATCTGTCCTGGTCACTACGGTAATCCACAGTTCTCATAGAGAACTATGGATTACGTCTCCTTTCCCCGCCCGGCGAATACGCCGAGGGGGGAGATAATTCACATGTCATTTTTCTAGCGGCGTATACGCCCCGCTAGCAGTGATTCTCTATGGCCGGCGAGTGCCCGCCCCCGCTCCCTCCCCCGCTCCCGCCCGGCCACACGGCGTAACTGCGGGGCGTAATTACGTCCCGCAGTTAAGCCGTGTGAACATAGCCTAATAAAAACGATTTTTTTAAATCATACTCCATGCCGCATGGAGCTGAGAGCCGAGATTTCATTGCCCCAATCTCTCCATAGACTACAATGGAACAAAGTAGCTCGCACTCTGATTGGCCAGGATAGCTAAGCCCCCGCTAGCTCAACCAATCAGCTCTTGTCTGCCTTTTTTTACTGTATTTTGAACTGTCCCGCCTTTTCATTTGATTGGTAAATTTACTTCTCCATAGGTTATAATGGTTCACTGTCGCTTCTATTCGATTGGCTGGTTTCTGCCGCCCAATGAAAGCGCTTACGAATTTGAATTACTGTATTTCCCGGCAACTTTCTATATCGCAATTCCTGATGTAGCGCCGGTGACGGCGACAAACGTGTTGTTAGGGATTTTATTTATGTATGTTTATAGAAGGTTTTAGCTCTTTTACAGAGAATGTTTTACACTTAATAAAAACGATTTATTTCCTAATACTCCATGCCGCACAGCGCTGAGATTTCAGTGCCCCCATCTCTCCATAGACTACAATGGGACAAAGTAGCTCGTGCTCTGATGGCCGGGATAGCCAAGCCCCCGCTAGCTCAACCAATCAGCTCTTTTCTGCCTTTTTTACAGTATTTTGAACTCTCCCACCTTTTCATTTGATTGGTCAATACTAACCCATAGGTTACAATGGGTCAAATGTGCTCCTATTCTGATTGGCTGGTTTCTGCCGACCAATGAGAAGAGCTTACAGAATTTGAATTACTGTATTTCCCGGCAATTTTCTATATCCCAATTCCGGATGTTGTGCCATTATTGATTTATGGTTAGTGATTTTATTTAGGTATTTTTTTAGAAGGTTTGAGCTCTTTTTCAGAGAATGTTTTACACCTAATAAAAACGTTTTTTAATTCATACTCCTTGCCTCACGGAGCTGAGGGCTGAGATTTCTTGAGTGATCTTAGATATTTTAACTTTAATTTTTAATGATCCACTTTTTCACTACATTTAATCGCTTTTAGACAGCTTTGATTTTTCACTTTATTCATTCATTCATTTGAAAGACAACTCTTTTTGGTATTCACTAACATGTTTAATGATTTCTTGCCGTTTTCCAGCCTGTCTTGAATCGGAATACATGTTAGGCGCAGTCCTTCTGCGCCTAAGTCCAGCACTGCGCCTCACACTCTGGCGAGGCGCAGGGGACTTTACACCGCATGTATGAGCGCACCTTGGGCGCCGACATACATGAGGCGCAGCTTTCACTTTAAATCGGGCGAAAAAGTGTGCTCCGATGCCTCGAGCTTCATACATGTCGAAGATGCGGTTGGTGCAGCCCCATAGGTCGCAATCTCCACAGCTCATCTTTTCTCTGCTCATCTTCTGGCGCCGGCGTATTATGCAAAATGTTATATAATACGCCACCGCTTTTAGTTTTCTTGCTGTCTTCCCATACAATACAGTTGTATGGGCGACGTAAAGAAAAACGAGAAGTGATCGTGTTTTTTTGCGCAGAACGTGACAAAAAATGCGGTCTTGCATCAGAAAAAAATGTCCGCTTTCGGGTCGTTTTTTTTACGATGCAGTGTAGACCTAGCCTTAAATCACTATGCACACTGCTATGGTGACAATTGTAGTGGTATGCTGCTTGTGGAAATGTGTTCTGTAGAGTGATGAATCATGTTTTTCTGTCTGTCAGTTTTAAGGATGGATCAGTGTTTGGCGTATGCCCTGAGAATATTACTGGTTCACACATGTGTCAGAGGTTCCATTGAGAATGACAGAAAAAGTATCACGGAAACCTTTGTCACCTTCTTAATCATTGATCTTACTGTATTTCAAAAGCACTCAAGAACTTTACATGTCAAAAAAATTTGATGAAAGGTTCCCTCTTTCTATATCGCCAACAGATACTTAAAACTGTTGATAACAAAATAAGTCTCAAGTCTGTTCCTCACTGTTTCATATAGTTTGGGACAACTTGTTCTGGAGTAGTGTTTGATAATGTTTAAATCATAGACAAGATAGACTGAATAGGTTCAATTTTTATACACAAATTGTCAAGTATGGATAGTTCCTGTTAAAAATGTTTTCTTTCAGGTAGTATACTCAGAAAACCTGTACCTTGCAATACCTCACATTTGAGTCAGAGAGCATGGATCTTCAGTCTGTAATTAATATGAGGTTAAAGGGGTGTTATCGTTTCATTAAATGGTCTTCAGAATAAGGGGACAGTGAAAACAAAGCAACTTTGCAATTGGATGTCATCAGCAAAGCTGCCTTGTTCTCACAGTGTTCCTTATCTTGTGTTTTTATTTACACTGATATCCAGTGTGGGTCTAATCCCTCCTCCTTGCATTTCACTAGCTGAGCGCTCATTTACATTCTGTACAGCCCCTGGGTCGATTCACGGGCTGTACAGAATGACTCAGAGTTAGGGGCCGTAGCATTTTTTCTGTCTCCACACCTAGCAGAAACAGACCAGCAGATTGTACAATGAGAAAACATGACAGTTTTGACCCTGTGCCTAACTCTCCTGCATACACGCAGATCTGTGCCCTTCTTAGAAAGCTGTAATACATCTCCAGCTGTGAGAGGAGATCAGTGCTCAGATTAGATTGAAGCAGCTTTGGTATGTATACAGCTCTTAAAAAAAAAGACTGATAGCGAGAGAAACAGTGATATGTGGACTCAGAGTGGAAGGGGGGGGGGGGGGAGTCTCAGGCACAGTGAAGGGGGATGATGTCATCCAGCTGGGAGGGGAAGAAACGCCCCTGCATTCACAGAGTTGAGAAGCTAAGAGCAGTGTGAATGAGCCGAAGTAAGGAAGCGATACACCCCTTTAAAGGCGAATTAACCCCAGCGTTTCTTAATCTCAGGCTAAAATCAGGATTGTGCAGCATTGGGGACATAGCAAGGAGCTTAGAGTGAGAAAATTTCTGACTTTTTTGCCATCACAACACTGTAATGTTAGACCTCAAAACAATTAGGGGATGTCTGGCACTCTGGTTGGTGTGATATAGGTGCACGTGGAAAGGATATTGCAATCCCGTAGTCATATGCATAGAAAATCCACAGCACACATTGATTATTCCTACTCGTGGCCGTTTCCTCCTCACCGACAACGTTCCTTGCAGGCTTTCTTTTACAGCAATACAGAATATATGCTGTTTCTTCATCACTACAAGCTTACGAGTGCTCCTTATAGGGCCATTATATAAATATTCTTGTTACCATCTACAGTGCATTCAATGCACTCATCATATTTCTCTGACTGTGATGTGCATGTTTAACGGCGCGTCCCCACAGCAGAGAGCAAATACCAGTCGGGTTATCCAACCGGTATTTGCACTGTTTTGGGGCCGTGCACACATGTGTGCAGAGAAAAGCCCTCCCCCTTCGCCTAGACTTGTTCATATTCTGCCCGAAAACCGGGTGAAAGAATGAACATATTCTATGTTTTTCGGACTGCCGGCGGTCTGAAAACGCTGGGCGAAAAATCCGCGCAGTGGGGACTACTGCACGGGATTTCCATAGAGGTCCATTATTAAGTTTGACAGACGGTTTTCAAAACCGAAAACCATCTGTAAAACTGTCCTAAAACCCATGCCGTTGGGACAAGCCCTAAGGCTAATTTTCAGCTAATACGTCGCATCAATCTGTCACAATTCTGGACATCGACTGTATATGTGAAAAAATTGCCTTGATTTATCTACACTGACAAGCTGTAACTGTATCACCTATGGACTTATATAAATATTATCTTGAATCATTAATGTGTGCTGTGGATTTTCTATGCATTAGACTTAAATAACAGACACCATGGCGGAAACCTAACAAACCCATTATAATTAATAAGGTTCGTCGGGCGCCGTGGGTGTCCATTTTGAAACGTATCCCATAGCTTCCGTTTTCACCTCTGCGTTGGAGGTTCTGAACTAAACCTTTGACGCAAATGTGAACTTAGTCTTACTGGTTAAAAAAACAGACACTTTGAAATCAGTTTACAATCAGTTTGTCTCCATTTTTCAGCAGTTTAAAAAGGATATCCATATTTTGTGGAGTCTGATATTTTTGCATATGCAGAAATTAAAAATGGATCCTTTAAACAGACAGAAAAATGGATTGAAACGGATGAGTGTCTATTTATGTGTTTCATATTGAACTCACTATTAAAAAGAAAAGGAATGCTTCCCATCTAGTGTGAATCCAGCCCAAGCAAAACACCTTAGGCGACATGTATGATTTTTTTTTTGTGCACGTAGAATGTGCCTAAATCTATGAACCTGTTCTACTGCGGGTTATAGATTTCTAGCTACAAAGCGACACTTCTGGCTCAGGTAATCCACTTTTAAAATGGTTTACCCCTTACTAGCATTTAAATTGCACCTGGTTTTTTCCCCAACTAAACCAAAAATGGGGTAGCCATTACGGTTGTAGTGCGACACACGCGCAGGCGATTTGAAATTTGCCCTGATTTTTGGGGAGGGGCGCCTTTTTTAAAAAAAAAAGTAAATGGGCTGCGCTTGTTTTTTGGCAAAAAGACGCCGGCTTCTGGGGGCACCCCATTCATACAGGGTTCCCCCTTTGGGTTTTCCCCTAAAAAAATTTTGGGGGTAAAATTTAAAAATTAGACCGGGAAAATTCCCAGTAAAGGGGGAACTTAATTTGGAGCAATGCAAAGTCATTTGCTTTCACCTTTAGGCTAGGTTCACACGGCTTAAATGCAGGGCGTAATTACGCCCCGAAAAATTTTACCCCCGGTGGGGCCCGGGGAAGCGGGGAGCCGGCCCCTTTTGGCCGGGCCCAAAATTTTTGCTTTAAACCAGGGCCGGGGAAAAATGCCGCAGGTAATTCACATGCCCACTTATCCCCCCCCGTCGTATTAGCCCGACAGGGAAGGAGAAAAATCCATATTTCCTTTTATGAAAACTTTGGATTTTTTAAAAATGACCGGGACTTTTTTCCAAAGCCGAAATTTTTCCCGAAAACGCCGGCGCGAAAATTACACTGAAAATACTCCCTTTTTAAGTTTTTGTGAACATTGGCCCTTAGGGCAAACATTTTTGGATGGGACCTTTCCTTTTTCACCTGATGTCACTGTGAAACAAAAAAAAAAGGTTTTTGATTTTTGGGGATGGAAAACTCAAGTTTTGCAAAAGGGGCCCGACCTCACCCCCATCGAAGGGCTTTTGGAATATAAAATTGAGAACACAAAAATCTTTTTCCCACATTAAAAATTTTTTAAATTTTTTTAAAACTGTATAAACCACAAATGCCCAAACCCAAAAAACTTGAAGAAAATTTTTTCCAAAAACAGGTAGAAATAGGGCAAAAAAGAAATGCCCTTTTACCTTTTTTCCCCAAAGACTTTCTGGGGACATGCATGAAATTTTGTCCCCCAACGTCATTTTTATTGTGCGCGTTACATTGTAGAATGCACCTGAATTTTTTAATCTTTTCTATTTGCGGTCATAGATTTAGTCCTTTCTGCTACAAAACGGAACTGGGGCTCGGGAAAACCACATTTAATTTTGGTCAAACCCGCCCACAGTAATGCCCCATTTTTTTGGCCGTCTTCCGATCAAAAATTTTGTAAATCAAACGGTTGGGGTTTCGACACGCCTCCAAACGCCCCCCACACTTTTAAGTCGTATCACAAAAGTCCCGGGGGCCCCCGCCGCATAATCTCCAAACCTTTTTGGGAGCCCCTTCAATAACATAAAGGGAAAACATGGCTTTTGGCAGTTTTTCGGGCTAAAAAGAACACCAGAATACAGGTGCACCCCCGGGTACATAACTTTTTTCCACCCTTTGGGGTTCTAAAGAAATTTTTAAAAGGCTAAACAAGAAATGGGATTTGGTTTTAGGGAACAAAATGAAACAAAATAAATTTGGGGATCCAGGAATGTCCGATCAATGATGAATAAGATCACATGGTGAAACCCCTTGCTGGTTAAAAAAACCTTTTACTTTTAAAACCCCTTTAAAAAAAACCCCAGATTAAGAATTCAATTTCCATCCAGTCCCACTACGGGGAAAAAGTGAAAGTTTTAAACAACAGTTCCCAAGGAAAAAATTTTCATGGACTTTTCAAAAATTCTAGACTCCCACCTTCTTTCCTTCTATTTTTTCCGGCTGTCCCCCTCCACCAAAACTACAATCTGTAACCCTCTCTCCCCCAAAAGGGGGAATTTTTTCCCCATCTTCCTTTAAAAAACCCCAAACATTACCCCTTTACTAAAAAAGCCCCCCTAAAACCCCCCTTTGGGCGCTGCTAATTATCCCCAGTCCTAACCCTGCCCCTTCACCCTCAAAACCCTTTGGAACGTTTGGGGTCTCCCTCGCCAAAATCCGCTACTCTCTGCTAATTTCCCTTCTCAACCCCTCACAATCAGGTTTCCCCCGCCTACACCCAGGGAAATTCTTTAAATTTAAAAGGGGTTTCTCACTACTTTGAATCAGGGTTCCCTCAGTCCTGTTTTCTTTGTTTTTCACTTTGAATTCGGGGGCCGTTTTTTACTGGCTTTTCCCTACTGTAGTAAAGCCAGGTCGGGAAGCTATAGAAACCCAAATCCCGGGCAGCCTATCAGCAGAAAAAAAAGGGGCCCTGTAGCATAGTGACCAAAAGGACTTTTTGCAGCCCATACAAAGGGGGGATAATTAGGAATAGGTGGGAACTTTTTTGGACACATATTGCAAAGGGGACTTTTTTTTGGGGCAAGATCTTTAAAAAAAAAATCCTTTTAGTGGAGACAACCCCCCTTTTAAAAAGTCTAAAAAAGACCTCCAAACAGAAAAAATCTGGGGAAAATTTACTCGTTCCCTCGGCTTTCCCCTTTAAACTCTCGGGCAGAGTTCGACCATTTGGTTTGATCACCCCCTTCCCCCAGAAAAGGCTAAATTGGCCTTTGGCCTCCAGACACCGCCTCTCTTTTTTTGGTTGGGCATCCCCCCTTTTGCCCCCGCTCCTTCGGGTTCTCTTTTTTTGGGATTTTCCCCTCTTCTCTACCCTTGGGAGGGTTGGAGTTCCTCGGGGGGCCCGGTTCTGGGGTCCCCCCCTTTTTTTTCATTTACACAGCCCCCCTTTTGGGGACAAACCATCAGTATTTTTGGGGGTTTTCCAAAAACCCTTCTCTATGCTAAAGAAAACCAAAAAAATTTAAAAACCTCCCCCGTGACATCAATCCTACTCCCTACAAAACACCAGTGACTGATTGCCCGCTTTCTCTAAAAATAATGTCCTCCTCCCACTGAAACAAAACCCTCAATAAAACTGAACTTCTTGCCCTTTCCCCCGCCATCTAGTAACCAACCCCACCCTTCAAAATTTTCTGTCCCCAAGTTTTGGGGTTTCCAACAAACATTTCCGGGGCACGGGCCCGCTGTCGGGGGGTGTTATACTGGGTTTCCCCTAAAAATTTTGACCTTCCCCCCCCCATAAAATTCCAAAAATCCCTTGGGCCCGTTTTCCTTTTCACCTGCCCCCAAAAGAAACATCCCCCAAATCCCCTTTTTTCCCCCACGGGAAACAACCCCAAAAACTCCTTTTTGGGGCCCTTTTTTCCTTTTCCCCGCTGACTACTGTAACTCCTTCAAATTTTGGTTTCCCCTCTGTGAAAACCTCTCCCCTTTTTTTAAATCGTTCTGAATCAGCAGGCAGGCCATCTTTTCTTTTCCAGCCGCTAACTGATGCCCTCTACCCGTGTCAGTCACGGGGCGGGGTTTTCCCCATTCGGGTACAGGATCATTTATAAACTTATCACCCCAAAACCCATAAAGCCCCTCCACAACGCTAGCAACCCCCCCCAAACATAAACCTGCCCCCTTCCCTTTTCCTACCCCCCGACCCCGTTCTCCCCCTTTCCCCCGGCTCTGCTGCGAATCGGGTTTTACATTCCTCAATCACCAAAACCCCCTTTTCCCCGTCTCCAAGAAATTCCCCACGGGCGCACCTTTTCTCGGGAACATTTAAACTGACGGGGCGTCGGGCAAAATTCACAACCCTCTTTAGTTTAAAAAAGGGCCCTGAAAACACATCTCACCCCAGGGCCAAACCAAGCCCCCTAACTGCTATCAAAAACACTTTTTGTCACTCCCTACACTAGGGCCCCTCACGGGCACTTATCTTTTTTGGGGATGTATCTCAGGGGTAAAAGAAAACACCCCGCCCCTGGGCGTTCGTTTAAACTCTCTTGGGTTGTTTATTTAGCCAGAGTTACACAGCAAAACTGAAAACAAGCAAAACAGGCTTAATTTCAGCCCCACAAAATCCTATAAAAGCCTTGTGGAACATCACAGTCTCTTGGGTTTCCGGGGTTTTTTCCCCCCACACAGATCAGGGGAAAAAGGGGTTTATATATTTGGACGGCTTTTGCGGGCCAGCACGACTTCCAGCTCTGGCCCCCATTAAAGGCCCCCAACTCCTGACGAGAAAAAAAAAACACCACACCCCATCCATTTTTTCCTTTGGCCTTTAAAGGGGCCCAAAACCAGGCCTGGAAAATTTTGGGAGAAATCCACCCCCCCCGGGGCACTTGAATTGCCCCTTTAAAGCCTGCCCCCAATCCACTGCTTTTTATTGCACCCCTACTAAAAAAAACAAATTCGTACCCAAATCGATCCCGGAAGGGTTATGGCTAACGGGCTTTACTTCACCGGATCAAACCCTTATTTTTGGACAAGTAATCAAACCATCAACAAGGGCCCCCTTCCCTTCACACACTGTATTTTAATTAACTGTCAGGGGGAAAGGTTTCACCCAAATTATTTCATGAAAAAACCAAATCCCATATTGAGAAAAAAAGGGGCTTTTTAACCCCACTGAAAACTTGGCACTTCTAAATTTTCCACCAACAACTAAAAATTTGGTAAGTTTTCCTCACAGCAGGACACCCACACCTTGGGTTTTCTCACCCGAAGTACTTTTAATGTGTAATGCCCTGTACTTTTAAACCCTCAAATTTGTAAAGTGTTTGGGAATTAAGTTGGCCAAAAGAAATAAAAAATATTTTATAAAAAAAGATATTTTTAAAGGGGCTTGTTCCCCAACGACGTATTTGAACCCTTTTTTAAAAACGGATCCGTTTTTGAGGAGGGGAAAAGCGCTTTCCGGAAAGCGGTTTCCCGAAAAACGCAACATTTTGATACTTTTTTTGGGAACCCGGGATTGCTTTCTTTTTCCCAGTTGCTTTTTTAGGGAAACCCCTTTGGGATTCATTCATATTTTCCCCTCTCCCCCCCCCATCCCCCCACAGAAATTTTCCCCCCGGGGGCCAGCCATCAACCCCCCTTGCATTCCTCACCTGACCCCCAGCCATCCATCCCATCCCCCTGCAGCAACTCCCCCTGTCCACCAAACCCAAATCATCCCCCCCGGGCACCTCACCTTCCAGCCACCCATCCTTTCCCCCTGAAAGCACCCCCCCTGTCCCCACCCCATCCACCCCTCCCCACCCACCCCCACCTGTCCACCACCCAACCACCCCCCTGAAGCACCTCACCTTCCCCCCATCCTTTCCAACCCCCTGAAACACCTCACCTTCCAGCCACCCATCCATCCTTCCACCCATCCCCCTGCAGCACTTCCCCCCTGTCCGCCACCCCCCATCCACCCCCCCTGCCCCTCCCCTGCCCAGCCATCCATTTCCCCCCCCTGACCCACCTCACCTTTCCAGCCACCCAACCCCTTTCCAAACCCCCTGCAACCCCTTTCCCCTGCCCAAAGCCCCCGATGCCCCGCCCCACCCACCCGCGATCCCTTTGGGCCCATCCAGCTGCCGCTCACCGCCGATGCCCCTCCACCCACCGCCGCTCACCGCGCCCCCCGCCATCCACCCGCGCCCTCACTGCCAATCCCCCGTCCGGCCCCCCAATTTCGTTTTTTGCATCTGCTTTCAGGTTTGCAAAGCGCCACTGAAAAACCTGGAGTGGGGGGACCTTTTGGTCGGGTTTCCCAAAAGGGACTCCAAAAATCCCCCTATGGCTTTCACTTTTTTAAAAAAGAAATTAAAAATTTTACATGTCAATTTTTAAAAGCGGATGCGAAAGCACAGTGCAGGAGAGCTCTCAAAAGCGCATCGCCGATCTCCCGTGAGAACAGCAATGCACTTTTGCCATTGAACTCAATGTTAATCACACTGACAATTGTTCGATCCGTTCTGCGGATCCGTAAAACGTATCTGTAAAACGGATCACAAAAAACGTTGTGTGAACAAGCCTTAATATGCTTTCTACCTTTCTTCTGCTCTGGTTAATGGCTAGAGGTCATGAATAGACGACCCACTATTATTAAATCTGAATTTTCTAATAAAATACTGTGAGCAATTACAGCTCCGGGATCATAACAAAGTCCATTTTCATAAAGACATAGACAAGATTCTTAGTCCAAATACGGATCCTTAACTATGCAGTGGTAGTTTCTCTCACTATCACCTTATCAAAACCAAGCTGTGAGGGAAACACTGGTTACCTCCTGTGTAGCTTCTCAGGCCAAATACATTGTCTATATTTGACTACAGGAATTCTCATGACCCTTGGTACAAGCATTTTACTTCTTTAAAGGTGGTGATCAACAGTGTCGAACGCTGCTGAGAGATCCAGAAGAAGCAGCAACGAGTATTTACCCTGATATTTTGCTGTTAGGAGGTCATTTGAGACTTTAAAGGGGTTGTCTCACTACAAGGATTGCTTTTTATCTTAAAGATCTTGCAAAAACAAGTCACTTTGCAATATGTGTCCATTAAAAGTATCCTACCTATTCTGAGATTTCCCCTCTTGTATGGGCTGCATCAGCTCCTGTGGTCGCTATGGCTACAGACCTGTTTGATCTCTCCTGATAGGCTGACAGTGCTGGTCGCTATAGCTACAGACCTGGCTTCTACTGCAGCCTAGTAGAAGCCAGGAAACACGCCCCTGAATTCAAAGTGAAACCAAGAAAACAGGACTGAGCTAAGATGAATCAATGTAGTGAGACAACCGCTTTAGGTAACACTACTTTCAATCTACAACAAGTGTTATTACTGGAGACTTCAGCGGTAGCTTATCTTATGTAGATAGGGTTTAAAGGGCCATTAAACCATCTTATACAAAGATAATTAGGTGAAAAGACCAGAAGCTATATTGGAGGTAAGAGGGCATAGACTTATGTAAGGGTTGTATATAACATAAAGCATACTGATAGGTTTTACTACATCATTTATACAATAATATAGTTTACTACATCTACCGGGACACTTGTCGCTGACCACCGTTAGTGCAGTCTCTCACTTTCCCAGTGGATCAGGAGAGAAATGTCTTTCATTTTAAAGATCCTTCTAATAGGGATGTTTTCTTAAATAGAACAGCCAATAAGCAATTACAACCCACCCACAAATTTAAGAAATAGATAATGTTTGTATTTTTTTTTAAAGTACTAAAACATAAGGAAAACCCTTCATATTTGTCATTGCTGGAATCATATCAATGTGCAGAATGTAGATAAATAATTTTTTGAATACAGTAAAAACTAAACCCTGCAAACATGGCGAAATTGCCTTTTTTTTTTTTTCATTTCACTCCACCTAAAATTTTCATCAAATACCTCAGTGTGTTGTATGCAGGGCTGTGGAGTCGGAAAGCCAAAGCTCGGACTCCTCAATTTCCCTAACTCCTGACTTGACTCCCTCTCCTTCATACATGGCGCATGTTTAAGTGATAACTTTGCTGTAGTTAAATGGTAACATCAGGCTGTTTATCACCTTATGATACAAGCTATTTAGGTTGAACATACACTGACAAGCAAAATGGTAACAATGTTTTGAACTTTTGACTTTCAGGCTTTATATCTTACCATCCACTACAGCTTTAAACATGAGACTACTGTCATTTTATAGACAATTATCTTACCTATCTTGTACATAAATTTGACTTGCAAGTATTTAGCATCTGTTTAGTTCTTCAAATTCTTGTCATGTAACTGCATTGTTACTGTTTTGCGCCTAAAAAATGTTAAAAAAAATGTTGTTAGTATTTGGTAAATCTACCTTTCACTTTCAATACTGCCTGAATCCTTCTGGGCTCTGGATCAGATTCAAGCATATGTTGACCAAAATCTGATCCCTGGTCTCTTCTACCCTTGGTGCATACTTGACTTGGGTATGAATACAGCTTTTTCTTCAACTCTACCCACAATTATTTGATTGGGTTGAGGTCTGGAGACTGTGGAGGCCAATACAGCAACTCTGCTTCATTTTCATTGAACCATTCCTTCTCCAACCTTGATGTATGCTTCAGGTCGCTGTCCAGACCGCGCGCCGGACCGGGGCCACGCCCCCATGAGGGGAGGCGCGGCATGACCCGACACGCTGGGCGCGGCCAGAACGCGGTGCGGTGACGCGCCAGTCGGGGGGAGGAGTTCGGGCGCAGGGAGGGGCGGTATTTAAGGACTGCCTCTCCCCCTGGGAAAGCAGTCGGCGCAGCACGTGTGAGGCAGTGAGGAGCCCGTGCTACGCGCTGCTTTAGCCCATGAGAGAAGTTATGGCGGACAGGGACCGTCAGATGGAGGAGCTGCGGCGGCTAGCCGCATCCAGGGGCGCAGCATGGCTGCGAGAAGCAGTGCAGGCGGTGGTTGGCGGCGCAGGGGCCGCTGTGGCAGAACCGCCGGCCGCCAGCAGGAGCAGCCGCAGACACAGGGCCAGGCCTCCAACGCCTGAGCCCGGATTATACTCCGAGGGCCCGTCGTCGCCGGGGGAGCCCTTCCCGGGACCCCCCGGGGTAAGGGGGATCCCCCTGTTGCGGGTGGGGTGGGTTTTTCGGCCCCGGGAGGCTTTTGAGGGGGCCCCGGGGGGGGCTCTGGGGGGGGACAGTGGGCGGGGTCCCAGTCTGGTCGGGTTTCCCCGGCTGTTCCCCCTTTCCCCCCCCCCGGTTTTTCCGGTCCGTGGTGGCGGGGGGCCTTCCCTGGCGGGGCTCCGGTCGGGGGGGTAAACCGGGGCGTGGGAGGACGGTGGGGGAGCCCGGGTGGGACGACGAGGGGTCGGCGGGCTGGAAGGGCCCACCCTTTTGGGTGGCCCGGCCCGGGCGGGTCGGCCCCCCCGAGGGGGTTTTTAAAGGGAAAGCATCCAGGACTTTCGGAGGAGGCATGGAGCCGTCCCCTCAGGACCCCCGGTCCCGGGCCCAAAAAGGGGTTCGGCCCCCCCCTTTTTTGGGGGTTTGAGGTTTTTACCCCCGGGCTGCCGGACACCCAGCGGTTGGCGAGGGGTTTGGGTGGGACATTCTGCGAAAAAAGGGGGAAACGGTGGTGGGTCCACACCCCCCACGCACCCCTGGTGAGTACAAGCCCTTTGGGTCGTGTTCTTTCCCCCCTATATTGCATTTCCCGGGTGGAAAGTGTGGGGAGGGCAGGGTTCACTCAGGGTAAGGGGGGGCCCCGGGGCAAAAGTGGCGGGGCGTCAGGGAGGCGGGGGAAAGGGGGGGTTTGGGCGGGTTGGGTTCAGATGGGGTTTCCCGGGGTTATTGGCGCGGGTTAGAGATTTGGGGGGCGGGGCGGTGGGGTCCCGTCCCCGTTTAAGGTGCATGGGTTTCCCCAAACAGTTGGGGTTTGGGGCCCTTTGGCGGGGGGTTTTGGGCGAGGCGGGACCCCGGGGAAAAGGGGGGGGTAGGGCGGGGGGTTACGGGTGTTTGGGGCGGGGCGAGAAGGAAGCAAACAGGACCCCTTTGGGGTTTAGACGTAAGGAAAAAGGGGGGATTTTCTATTTTTTGTTTTTAAAAGGGCCCCCTTGGGGGCGCTTTTGAAGAGGAGGTGGGGGGGGAAGATTTGGAAAGAGGGATTAGGGTTGAAATCTTTTCTCTTTTTCCACTTTTCCCCCCCGGTGCCCCGGGTTTGCCTTTTTCAGTAAAGAATTACGGGGGGGGGGGGCCCAGGGAAAAAACCCGATTGTAGTGACAGGAAGTTGGGGAAAGAGGTCCCTTTGGGGTTTTGGATGTCGGGTCCTTTTACGGTGTCCCTTTTCCGGATTTTGGTAGTTTCCCCGCTAGGGGGGGGTTCCCGAAAAAGGAGCCGAATTAAAAATTTAGGTGATCCACCATTTTGTCTTTTCCCGGGGGGAATTTCGGTCAATGATGGCATGGGCCCCCGGGTTTTGTGTTCGGTGGTGTACACATCTTTTTTGAGAGGCAGTGGTTTTTGGTGCACCCGGTTTGGGGGGGGCTTTTTTGGATGGCAAAGGCCAAAATCAAATAGGTTTTCCCCCGGGTTTATTCCCGGTTTTTGGGGGAGCTGTGGTTTTGTTGGGGTGTTATGGGGGGGGGAAAGTTTTATGTGGATGGGTTTCCCTTTCCCAAGGGGTTTTTTCTTTTATTTGGGCCTTTTTTTGAGGCGTTCGGGTTTTTTTTTTGGGGGGGGTAGTTGGGGGTTGTTGCTGGTTTGGGGTTTTCTCTTTTCATTACTTGGATAAATTTTTTTTGCGTGGGGCCCGGGGTTTTCCCGTTTTTGCAGGGTCGCTGCTGCAGTATTGTGGTGGGGGGGCGGAGGGTTGGGTTTTCCCTGGCAGGGGGGAAAGACGGAGGGTCCATTTTCCCTTTTTTGAGTTTTTTGGGGAAATTTTGGGTTTTGGGATTTGGGGGGAAGGGAAAGTGTGGGTTGGGTGAGGAAAAAATTAAAAGGAGTTGTCCCCCCACGGGTTTTCCAAAAAATGCATGAAAAAATTCTTTTTTGCATTTCCCGGGTTTTCGGGTTTTAATTTGCATAAGTTTCCTAAGTCCAAGCTCAGTTGGGGCTTTAAGACTGTAATTAGATTAGTTTTGGCTTCTAAAAACTATTAGCAAAAGGACTTCTTATTTTTTTTCCCCAAAACAAAAGCCAAAATTACAGAGCTGTTTATTTGAGATAAATCAAGCTTTTTAGTTCTGGCACCCAAGGAAAAAGGGATGACACTGTGACCTGTGGGGATGACTCACTCTCTGTTACTCATTGAACAAACCCCCCGGGGAGTTTTGGTTTACGGGTTTGGTTAGGGGGAGGGAATAAAATAGCCTTTGGAGGTAATAAATTCACTTGTTTTTTTTTTGGGGAAAAACAGAGGAAAAATTTGCAAATTTTTTTGGGGTAAATGTCTTTATTTTGTTTTTCCCTTTCCCAATTTTAAAAGTTTATTTTTGTAGCGGGAAAACCCCCTTTAAGGCGTTGAAAGGGGGGGTTTACAGAAGGGGGGGCAAATTGGGAAGTTTCCCTTTGGGCGGGAGTTGCAGCCCTTTGTCGGCAACTGAACTTTCCCTGTTGGTTTTTAAAAAAGGGGGGTGGGGGGTATTCTGAAGGGGGTTTGGGCGAGGGCTACGGGGGTATCGAAAAAGGGCTCACCATTTTTTGTGCGTTTAAACCCCGTGAGAAAGGGGGGGGACCGGCAGGGGGGGGTCATTTTTGGAGAAGAAATAATGGCAGGTCCCCCCTTTTTGGGGAGGGGGGTCCCAATCGGGAAGGGGGGACATTTTTTGATGCGGCGGGCAGAAACGGGTTTTTGGGGCCCAATTTGTGGGGACAGTGGTGTGGGGCCCCCGGGGCCCCGGGCGGAGTGGGCGGCTCCTTTGTACGGAATTTGGCTTTCCTTTGGGAACTTTTTTCCCATCGGGGGTGGGCGGTGGAGGTTTTGGGGGGATGGGTTTAAGGGATCGGAAGGTTTGGGTTATTTTTGGAAAATTTGGGGGGTGGGGGGGGCATGCATCAACAATTTTTTTCTGATCGTGCCTGGTGGTTGGGGCGGGCTAAAAGGGGTTTTTGGGTTTTTTTGCGGGGGTTGGAGGGGGAATTTTTGGGTTGGGGGCGGAACATGTTCGGGGGGGTGCGAACGGGGTTTGGCTGATTCTCTTTCTCGATTAAGTGGGAGCGGTTCAGGAAGCGGGGCGCGTCGGGCAGGGGGCGGGGGAGAGGAATGCCCCAGTCCCCCTTTTGGGACGGCCTTGGGGGAAAGGACCTTGTTTGGGTTTCCCTGCCCAGGGGGGCCCGGGTTGGCTTCGGGGGGGCCTGGGATTTGGGTGGCAAAAAGGTGGGGGTTTTTGGGTTCGGGTGACTTCGGAGGAGGATAAAGGTAGGGGCATTGTTGGGGCCTGTTTGGTTCACTTGGAAGGTTGGGGTGGTCTTTCTCCCTAGGGTACGCAAGTTTATGGGGGGTTAGCATTGGTTTTAAGTGGAGAAGGGGGGGGGAAATTTTGACCAAGGATTTTTATTTTTGGGGTTTGGGGTTATGGGCGCGGGAGGGGGGGAAAGGGGGTTTTCGCCTTCCCCGTGGTGTTTTGCATTGTTGGAACGGTTGGGGGGGTGGTTTTTCAGCAGTGGCGGGGGTCGGAGTACGAGGGTTTGGGTTTTTTCGCCTTGGGCCTTTTTTCACTGGCCTTTTTCGGGGGCTTTGAGGGGGGGGGAGTGGTTTCCCCCAGTCGTGCAAGAGGGGGGGGGGGCCCGCAAGCCAAAGGAGTGTGTGGGAGCCCCGAAGGGTTTTCGGGGAGGTTTTGGATCGGCCGGTTAAAGAAAGGGAGAAGGGGGGGGGGGAAGGTTTTTGTTGGGGGGGATTCCCCGGGGGGTTTTGATGTGCCCTTTTGGGTGTTTTTTCGGGGTTTTTTGGGGCGAGGTGCAGGGGCGGTTGGTGGGCCCCTTTTGGTGCACCAAGATGGTTCCTTTCTTGGCCGTTTTTTAATTTTCGGCAGTGTTCAAGGGGTTTTTTTGGGGGGACTGGGTTGGGGCCCGGGGAAATTTTGGGCCCCCCCTTGTTTGCATAGGGGGCGGTAACGGGGGCGGGGGGGGGCTTTGCCCGGAGTTTTGGGCCCCAGGATTGGAAGGGTGGGGGAAACAGGGGGCCGGTTTCCGGTTATTTGTGCCCCCCCTTTTGGGGGTTGGGGGGGGGTGTTAGGAGTGGGGGGTTTTTTGGGCTATTGTTCCCTTTGTTTTGCCGTCACGTTTTTTTGTTTTGTTTTTTTAAATTTTAGCTTTGGTCGCCTGTGGGGTTTTGGGGTTTTGGGAAAATTTTTTATGTAGGGGGCCGGGAAAGTGGACGTCCCGGCCCGGAAAGGGGGGGGTCGGCATTTTTGCGCGAGGTTTTTGGCGGTGATTCGGTGGAAGCGACGGCCCGGGGGATGAGATGGCTGGGGGTTTGGTTTCCCGGGAAATTTTTTCGGGGGATGCGGCATTTGGGGTTGTCGGGGTTTTTGGGGTTGCAGCCGGGGGAATGATTTGGGTCCCTTTTCGTCCCCCGGGGTGGTGGGAAAAACATCAAATATGACCTGTTTTTGGTTTTGGTGCCCCTTTTTTTGGGCTGGTCGTGGTGGGTCGGGACATGGTGTTTTGGGATTTGTTGGCGGGGGGCCGGGTTTTGGGGGTAGGCCCGGAAAAAGGCCCCAGTGAAGGCGAAACCCGTTTTAGTGGGAGGGTTTTTTGGGGGGTAATGGGGGGGGTGTTTTGTTTGGGGACCTCCCCAATTTGGGGGGAGGGCGAGGGGAATTTTTGGGAGGAAAAGGATTTGGGGTTTTATCTGGGGGCGGTTGGGAAAAGGATTATGGGCCTGGCCCTTTAGGAGGGTAATGGAGGGGTATTGGTTTTTGGGGGGGGTCTCGCGTGCATGAGGGGTCATGGCATGCTCGCGGTGGGGGCGGGGGTTCGAGGTACTTTGCGAGTGGTGGAGGGAAATTGGTGAGGGAGTCTTCGGGGTAGGGATTCCTCAGCAGTTTGGGAACTTGACGGGCCCGGCGGAGGTGGGCTCTTTAGGGGTGTTATCCTGGGGAGCAAATGGAGGAGCCATAGGTCTGGCTTGTGGCCTTCAAGCCAGTGGGTATGGCGGGGGCGAAAATGGTGGTTTGTCCTTCGGGGATGGTCGCGGGTCTGGTTTTGGGGCTCCAAGGACCATCGGCCATATTTTGGTACTGGTTGGTTGGAAGGTTATGTCGGGTCATTTTTGTGGTTGTATATAGATTATATATATGTCTATGGAGAGGCACGGTAGAGAAATCGGATATTTATACGTGGGGTATATATTTAATTTATATAGTATTTATTTACCGCGTGTACCGAGTTATATTATATTTATGTGGTTGTTTTTTATGTATGTGTTATTGTGTAATAAAACGGCTGCTTGTGGCCAATTTATCCAATAACAGGTGTGTGTGTCGCTGTCATTATGGAGGCCACAGTAGGGGGTGTGGGACAAGAAAAGATGGAGTTGGTGGGGGCAGGACGCGCAGATCAGCGTTGCTGGGGGTCAAGACGCGTGGCCGGATGGGGCCATGCCCATGAGGGGCGCGGCATGAACCCGGCACGCTGGAGCGCTGCGTCGGAGGCGGGCGGTGACGCGGCCAGTCGGGGGAGGTGTTTAGGAGCAGGGAGGGGCGGTATTTAAGGCCCCCTCTCCGCCCGGGTAAGCAGTCGGCGCAGCACGTGTGAGGCAGTCCAACCCGCCCACCGTAAATTAGAGTTCGGTGTTTAAGGGGTGTTGTCAGGGGGTGGGTGTGGTTCCGGGCACAGCTTGGGTGCGGGGGATATTTATGTCATGGTGGCCCGTGAGCGAGTGAGGTATCTTGGAGTGGTGGAGGAAATTGGTGAGAGAGTCCTTCGGTGTAGGATTCCAAAACAGTAACAATGCAGTTGCTTGACAAGAATCTGCAGAACTAAGCAGATGCTAAATAGTTGCAGGTCAAAGTTATGTATGAGAGAGACAAGATGATTGTCTATAAAATGATGGGAGTCTCAGGTTGAAAGCTGTAGTGAATGATGAGATATGGAGCCTGAAAGTCAAAAGTTCAAAACATTGTTACCCTTTTGCTTGTCAGTGTAACATATATTTATTGGATACAACTTTAGAACACAAAAAACTTTTAAAAAATTGTAAATAAGCAAAATGCTGCATTAAGTGGGAAAATACAGGTTTCAACAAAACTGTCCTGAATAACATTTGTGGATGCTGTGAATTTTTTCTGAGAAATAGTATCACCTCCATCAGGTCCTCCTCCATAGATGACCTTAAATCTGATCTCCTTATTTCCAGGCTAGAGAACGGCCTCTCTACACTAACTTGGGTTGGTGGCAAAGCAGTGACCACATGCACAACATCTCTAACAATCTCAAGTACAAAGGAATTGCCTCATGCAGTCAGTTTTGATGAGCGGTTGAACTTTTCTACTTCTTTGAGAATAAGTGAAAAATTTTGCTTAAATCTGGTCAATCTGTTTGCTATGGGAGTGGAATCTTTCCCCCTGCGATGACTCTTTGCCTGCTCCATGTCATCCAAATACTTTTCAAAATTAAACTTCTCATCTGATAAGGCTGAAGATCCGGTCGCAGTAGCACTGGCAAGACCCAATTCCTCTTGCTCTTTGCACTGCATTGAACTAACTGTACCAATTTATTATATATTTTGGGAGTCCATTTTATACCGACTCAGACTCCACCAAAATGGGCAACGACTCCAACTCCACAATTCCGTCTCCACAGCCCAGACTATATGTTATGGTCAATGGCAGCATTAAAAAGGATATTTTAGGCGACATGTCCGAAAATTGGCGGTGCCCCAGAAGTTTTTAGGTGCATTAAATCGGTGTAAAGTGCGCCAGAAAGTCCGATCCTCTCAAAAATCTGGCGTCAGGTAAACTTAATGCACCTAAAAAGGTGCATAGTGTATCATTGGTAGTGTATGTAATGCGCCTATCGAGGTGCATTGCGCAACGGAGGCGCATAATGTATCATTACTAGTATATGTAATGCGCCTCGTCATGGAGGCGCACAGCGTAGCATTTTTGTGACATGCCCATCGTATAATGCGCCTAGTTTTGGTGTACAACAGTTGATTTACATTGAGAATATGGTGTCAAAAGTGGTTTTGGCGCAAAATAGACCAAAAAAAACTGGCGTTGGCATGTTGGGACATGTCACCCTTTGTTTTTACTACACCAAAACTGCACTGTGTGAAAGCACCCTTAATTGGAGCACAGTTAAAACTGCATCAAAACTGCACTGTATGAATGCACTTGTAATGGTCAGTGGAAGTGAATCCTCTGGACCACCACAAGCGATGGTGTAAGCCACATCAGGGAGCGGAATCTAAGTAGGTTCGGTTTTCACCAGAGCCCCGCCGCAAAGCGGGATGGACTTGCTGCGGCGGATTGCTACCAGGCCGCTTCCACTAATGTGACTTGCTTGCGGTAGCAGCCGAGATGTTGCGCGGTACAGAATCGTGAAGCAGGCTCATAGTCGGGGACAGGCAGAAGGTCAGGACAGGCAGCTATGGTTCGTAGTCGGGGACAGGCAGAAGGTCAGGACAGGCAGCAATGGTTCGTGTTCGAGGGACGGAGGCAGAAGGTACGGTTCACAGTAGACAAACAAGATACTTAGGAACACTTCCTCTCAAGGCACAGGGCACTATCGATTCGGCAAGGTGCTAGGGAAGAGGCAGGGCTCAAGTAGGGTTAGCGCCTGGTGAGACCAATAACCGGCGTGCTGTCCTTTTAAATTTGCCAGGAGTACCGTGTGCTAGGGGGCGAGCGCGCACCTAGCCGACAGCAGGAACGCACGCTGGGACACGAACAGGAGCGTGGTGAGGTAAGTGGCTGTCAGAGCTGGGTACCGGGCTATGGCGCCGGCCGCAGCTGGGGACGCTGCGGAGGTGCGGGTGTGCCTGCGACCCGACACGGAGGTCACAGGGACACCCGTAACAGTATCCCCCCTTTGGCCTCCTCCTCTTTCTGGCCCGCATAAATTTAGACAAGAGGCCCCGATCCAGGATGTTCTCCTCCGGCTCCCACGACCTTTCCTCCGGTCCAAACCCCTTCCAGTCGACCAAAAAAAATCGTCTCCCTCTAACCGTCTTCATGGCCAAAATTTCTTTGACGGTAAAAACATTGGTGGAGTCAGCCAAGGGAGACGGGGGAACCACTGATCAAAAGAACCAGTTATGGATGACCGGTTTCAGCAGTGAGACGTGGAAGGAGTTTGGGATGCGCATAGTAGGAGGGAGCCGGAGCTTGCAGGCCCCCGGATTGATGCGCTTCAGGACTTCAAAGGGACTTAAAAAACGGGGACCTAGCTTGTAGCTAGGGATTTTAAAGCGGACATACCTGGCAGACAGCCATACCTTATCCCCTGGAATAAAGGAAGGAGGGGGTCTCCTTTTCTTGTCCGCTTGGACCTTCATACGAGCCGAGGCCTGGAGCAGGGATTGGCGCGTCTCCTTCCAAAGGGCAGATAGGTCGCGGACCAGATTATCCACTGTGGGGACATCGGAGGAGGCAGAGGGCAGCGGAATCAGAGTCCAGAGAATTATATGAAAACTCCGCCGATGGCAACAGACTGGACCAATCATCTTGTCTTGCGGATACGAAGTGGCGGAGATAGGTACCCAAGACTTGGTTCACTCTCTCCACTTGCCCATTAGATTGCGGGTGGTACACGGAAGAGAAATCCAGTTCCACTTGTAGTAGAGAACAGAGGCCTGGCCAAAATCTCGAGAAAATTGAACTCCCCGATCCGAGACAATATGTAGGGGAAGTCCATGTAGGCGGAAGATATGCTTAAAAAAGAGATTGGCGAGTCGAGGAGCAGAAGGGAGAACGGGCAAGGGGACGACGTGTGCCATTTTCGAAAAACGGTCAGTGACCACCCAGATAGCCGTATTTCCATCAGAGGGCGGTAGGTCCGTGATGAAGTCCATAGCAATATGGCCCCAAGGACTGCTGGGTACTGGCAGAGGCTGGAGTAACCCCGCGGATCTGAGATGGGGTGACTTGTTGCGGGCACAGGTGGTACAGGCCTCCACAAACTCCTTCACATCTTTAGCGAGGTCCGGCCACCAGTAAAACCGGGAAATCAAGGAACAAGACCTCCGTATCCCAGGGTATCCAGCTGTGCGAGAGCAATGACCCCATTTCAGAACCCTCAACCGAAGAGCAGGGCGTACAAATGTCTTACCCGGGGGTACATGTTGGAGGTTTACGGGGGCCGCGGATACTAGACGTTCTGGAGGTACGATGTGCCGGGGAGCGGCCTCCTCTTCCCCACTGACGTCTGAGGCACGGGGAAAGGGCATCGGCCTTGATATTCTTCTCCGCCGGTCGGAAATGGATCACGTAATTGAACCAGGCAAAGAACAGAGACCACCTTGCTTGGCGTGGGTTTAGACGTTGCGCTGTCTGGAGGTAGAGAAGGTGTTTGTGGTCAGTGACGATATTCACGGGATACCGAGCACCCTCCAGGAGGTGGCGTCATTCTTCCAGAGCGAGCTTAATGGCCAGAAGCTCCCGATCACCGAAGGTATAGTTCCTTTCCGCAGGTGAAAAGGTTCTGGAAAAGAACCCACAGGTCTGAGTCTTGCCTTTGGGCCCCTTTTGGGTGAGGACCACCCCGGCCCCCACAGAAGAGGCGTCTACTTCTAAGAAGAAGGGTTTCTCCGTATCAGGCCGAGACAACACAGGTGTAGAGGCAAATGCTGCTTTCAGCTTGGAAAAAGCTTCTTCGGCGGCTGGTGGCCACAGTTTCGGATTGGCCTGCTTTTTGGTGAGAGCCACAATCCGTGCCACCAAAGTCGAAAAATGCGGGATAAACTGCCTGTAGTAATTTGCAAAGCCCAGGAAGCATTGTATGGCCCGGAGGCCGACGGGTCGAGGCCACTGTAGAACGGCGGAGAGTTTAGTGGGGTCCATCTGCAGGTCCGTGTTCGAGAGTATATATCCTAGGAACGGGAGGCTGGCGTGGCATAGAGATGGTTCTCATGCAGGCGTTTCAGGACTTGGCGCACATGTGACTGGTGGGTTTCCAGATCAGGCGAAAACACTAGAATTTCATCCAAGTAGACAACTACGCAGACATACAGGAGATCTCTAAAAATGTCATTGACAAATTCTTGGAAGACTGCTGGAGCGTTGCACAAGCCGAAGGGCATCACTAAATACTTGAAGTGCCCATCACGAGTATTGAAGGCCGTCTTCCACTCATCACCTTCTCGGATCCGAACGAGATTATACGCCCCCACCCGCAAATCCAACTTGGAAAAGACTTTAGCTCCGCGGAGACGATCAAAGAGTTCGGTATACAATGGCAAAGTATACCTGTTTTTGATAGCGATCTTGTTGAGACTGCGGTAGTCAATGCAGGGTCGTAAGGAACCATCCTTCTTCTCCACAAAGAAGAATCCGGCACCCGCCGGAGAAGTAGATTTGCGGATGAAGCTCTTTTGTAAGTTTTCTTTAATGTAGGCAGACATAGCCTGAGTCTCTGGTACCGAGAGCGGGTAGACCCTACCCCGAGGTGAAGACCCGGGCAGCAGGTCTATAGGGCAATCGTAGGGACGATGGGGAGGTAGAGTCTCCGCCTGCTTCTCGGAGAAGACATCCTTAAAGTCTTGTTACGGTGGTGGCAAGCCGTGTAAGGGCTTGAGAGGAGACTGCGGAGGCTTGGGGCGCATCCGATGAGGTGCCGATAGGCAGCAAGACTGGCAATCTCGACCCCAATGCAAAACTTCACCCGTCTTTCAGTTGAGCACGGGGGCGTGACGCTGCAGCCACGGAAGCCCCAGGAGAACAGCTGAGGAAGAGCGGGGTAGCACGAAGAAAGCTCCGACTAGTAGGACCACCGGTTCAGTCCGGAAGAGGATGGAGTCACTCAAGAGTTCACCACTAACGGACGAGATGACCAAGGGTTGGTCTAAGCGGACCACCGAGAGACGATACTTGGCCACCAAAGCAGTATCCATAAAATTCCCGGCAGACCCAGAATCCAGGAAGGCAGCCACTTGAAACGAGATCCCGGAACTGGTTGTGACCAGAACTGGCAGCAAGAGCCGTGGAGAGGGATTGTTCACACCTAGGGACGCCTCTCCCACGAAGCCTAGGTGCGAGCATTTCCTGGACGTTGCGGACGGAGCGGACAACCCCTGAGGAGACTGCCGGGGCTGCCGCAGTAAAGGCATAGGTTCTCCTCATGTCCTCAGTTAAGTTCTTGCGGAGTCAGATGGGCTCTGTCTACTTGCATGGCCTCTTCCACGGCTGGCTGGGAAGGAGGCAGTGGAAGCTGAAAAAACACCGGAGCAAGACGGAGTGAGTAGACGACATGTTTGCACTGGTACACGCTCATGGCGGAGCTCCTCCCGCCTCTCCGAGAGACAGATGTCAATCCGGGTCGCCAGATGGATGAGCTCGCTTAACGAAGAAGGAGGGTCCCGGGTGGAGAGGGCATCCTCAATCTGGCTGGAGAGGCCCTTCTTGAACGTGGTGCACAATGCTGCATCTTTCAAAGCCAACTCTGAAGCTAGTGTGCGGAATTGCACGGAGTAGTCACCTACGGAGGAATTCCCTTGCTGCAGGTTTAACAAGGCGGTTTCAGCAGACGAGGCGCGGGCAGGCTCCTCGAAGACACTGTGGAACTCCTGCAGGAATGTCGCCAGATCAGCTGTGACCAGATCGCCTCAAACCCAGAGGGGGTTCGCCCAGGCCAGGGCTTTTCCGGAGAGGAGACTGACTACGAAGGCCACCTTGGACCTTTCCGACAGGAACTGACCAGCCATAAGTTCCACGTGAAGGGA
This sequence comes from Phyllomedusa bahiana, assembly GCA_025379985.1. Classification (NCBI taxonomy): domain Eukaryota; kingdom Metazoa; phylum Chordata; class Amphibia; order Anura; family Hylidae; genus Phyllomedusa; species Phyllomedusa bahiana. The sequence goes on along the minus strand of JAODAL010030320.1, from coordinate 5,936 downwards.
GCACTGGGTGATGAAGCCCCTGCAGGCCTTTGGGTCCCCATCAAACTTCAACGGCATGGACAACCGGAGTTTAGGGCTGGCGTACATCCCCGGAACGGTTGCCACGGGAGGAGCCACCGCAGTCGACTGCTTCTGCTGAGTGGTGAGGAACTGCTGCATCATAGTAGACAGCTGGTTAAGCTGCTGCGCGATCTGCTTCGATTGCTGAGCCACGATGGTGGTGATGTCGGAGACACTTGGTAGAGGCACTTTGGCGGGATCCATGGCCGAATCGAGCTGTAACAGTCAGTGGAAGTGGATCCTCTGGACCACCACAAGCGATGGTGTAAGCCACGCCAGGGAGCGGAATCTAAGTAGGTCCGGTTTTCACCAGAGCCCGCCGCAAAGCGGGATGGACTTGCTGCGGCGGATTGCTACCAGGTCGCTACCCCTAACGTGACTTGCTTGCGGTGGCAGCCGAGGTGTTGCGCGGTACAGAATCGTGAAGCAGGCTCGTGGTCAGGCACAGGCAGAAGGTCGGGACAGGCAGCAATGGTTCGTAGTCGGGGACAGGCAGAAGGTCAGGACAGGCGGCAATGGTTCATGGTCAAGGGACAAAGGCATAAGGTATGGTACACAGTAGACAAACAAGATACTCAGGAACGCTTCCTCTCAAGGCACAGGGCACTATCGATTCGGCAAGGTGCTAGGGAAGAGGCAGGGCTTAAATAGGGTCAGCGCCCAGTGAGACCAATCACCGGCGCGCTGTCCCTTTAAATTTTCCAGGATTACCGCGCTCACCCCTAATAAAATTTTATACAGTTTGATAATTATCAGAAATTACTTTTTATTATTGTACTAGTGTAAGATGAGAAATAAGGGACATTTTTGCCCCTTACAATAAATTTATCAGGCACACCTATGTGACAGGTTCCCTTTAAGTAGTAAAAGGCATCAGACCATGCAAAACTGTTATTGGGGGGAAACTGGGAACGCTTAAGGGGATATTCCCATTTATTATCAAAAACATTGCTGTTTTAAATCTGCTTATTTTCAGCATTAGAGCAGCTCTTATTTCCTGCTTGTGCACACAAGCTTCTTTAGTTACTGGACAACTCTCTGTGCTCTAGCAGCAGTGGCCGGGATGGTGATGTCACTCTCAGCTTTTTGTTATCAGCAGGACCGAGCTTGTTTATATTACTTACTGACAAACTTTAACCCTTTATATCTCTGCATTCTTCTGCACTGCTGATTACAAACCTCCAGCGCTAATGTCCCTCTAAATGGATCAGCTGGAAATAGCAGAGCTGATATTCTAATCACTGCTGTAGACTACCCATAGCCTGAACAGGATGTGTGAGCCTAAAGCTGGCTGGATAACACCCCATTAACAATCGGCTTGCTTAAAATAGTACTTCACAAATCAACAGTACCAGAGTATAATTCAGGAAAGTGCCTTGGGGGGCATATATGTCTGTTATTAGAACAAGTGTTTTAAAAAAAATACTGTAAAAAAACTAATAGCTCCCTGAAATGTCGTTTTAACCCCTTACCGACATTGGACGTATGGGTATGCTCTGATGCCGGTAAGGGGCTAGTACTATAATATTAGCTGCTAATGGCTGGGTGTTTGCTGCTAATGGTGCCACCACCATCCAGTGCTGTTTAACCCCTTAGATGCCACGGCAAAGATCGTGGGCTCCCAATCGCTTAATATGGCAGCTGGAAGCCTTGTGCAGGCTTCCATCGCTGCCATGTTTTCGATTTCCACACTACTGGCCACAGGAAGGAAGTGGGGAAACCGCCATCTTTGTATACCCTATTGCATTGTATATACAATGCATTAGGCTGTAGAAATGTTCGAGCCCCCTAGTTGTGAAGCACTAGGGGGACTCAAAGTTAAAGTAAAAAAAAAAAACAACAATGTTTTAAAGTGTAAAATAAAAGTATTTAAATTTCAAATCACCCCCTTTCGCCATTTTTACAAATACAAAAAAATAAATTAAAAAAATTCCACATATTTGGTATCACCACATCCGAAAAAGTCCGATCTATTAAAATATAACATCATTTATCCCATACGCCGAACACCATAGAAGAAAAAAAATCCAAACTCCAAAACTGTGTTTTGTTTGGTCATTTCATATCCTCTAAAAATTGGAACAAAAATTATAAAAAAGTCACATGTTTTCCAAACTGGTACCAATAAAAAGTACACTTCAGCAGACCACAAAAAATGCACCCTTATTCAAGTCTGTAGGTGTTAATTTAAAAATGTTATTGGTTGCAAAAAATTTCAAAAATACAAAATGTTTGGAATTTTTTTATGGTGCCAAAACATAACGTAAACCCTACATGTCTGGTTTTGGCGGATGCATATCATCCTGTAAAATACAGATAACTCATCATTTTACTGAAAAATTAACGCTGTAAAAACAAAACACCCACAAACATGGCCCAAGTACGTTTTTTTTCACATTTTGCACCACTTAGAATTCTTTGCTGTTTCCCAGTATATTCTATGGTAATATGAATAACATCATTGGAAAGTCGATCTTGTCCTGCAAAATAAAAGCCCTCATATGTCTATGTATATGGAAAAATAAAAACGTTATGGCTCTTGGAAGGCCGGGAGGGAAAAAAGAACGTAAAAAAAAAATAGGCCTTGGCGTTAAGGGGTTAATAAATGCAAGTGTAATTAATTCCACTTAATACCTATAATTATGTATATAAAATATGTTTGTATATGCCAACATTTATTCAGTGAATGCTTCTTAACGAACCTGTATGACATTTTAATGCCTTTTATTTTATTTCTAGCCTGCCGTGATGTGTTTGTAATCACTGATAATACTACGATTACGCCTTAAATACCCAATTGAGAACGGGATTTATGGTAGGTGCTTTCATTAATTTATATTATATAATTTAATATTAATTTTATATTTCATTTTATATGGTTTGATCATTATCATAAATTAGTTTTCATTACTTTAGTGGTACAAGTTGAGAAATAATTGATATGATAGCGAGACAAAGGGTATAACAATGTCTGCAAGAAGTTAAAAAAAGAAGACGCAGGGTAACCCAAATATAAAATTACTATATATAGAAAAAAAAGCATTATTTTAACTGGCCAGAGGGTAAGGAGAGAAAACCCCCATTCCTTACGTGTATTGCCAATGTTATGCAGATTATTGGGCATAAGTCCACCAAAATAAATATAGAAAAGTCCATGTTAATAAAACAATAGCTATTGGAAAATAGTTAATGATTGCAAGAAGTTTAAGTAGAAGCAGTATAAAAGGAGTAGTTATAAGCTAATATTGTCTATTTCAGGGAGCTTTCTGGGTTTGGGTGGTATGCTGTTGAAAGCATAAGTAGGCCTTTTTTTGGGGTGTAGTCATTATACGTTTATTCCAGGACAATATTAGTAGTGTTTTTCACTTAAAATTTTCAATCAAGGTGTAGTTCACCCAAAGCAGACCCTCTATCATTGCATCTCGGAGTGTCTGATAATCCAGGAATATTGGCAAAATATTATAACCTACAGCAAACAACTTGTACTACCATCCTTTGATCCTTCGGCCTCTTGGGCGCTCTTTGGGCATGTTGAGGGGGGGACAACTCGCATCAGCGGCAGGGAGTTGTATTTACACTACATATTTTTGGACTCATATGGTCTGACTTGCACCTTCTACACACATTCTATTTTACGGAGTGCTTTTCCCTATTGAAAACCTTCCTTTACTCTACATATTGGCGGCGGCTGCCAGAAAAGCCATCCTACATAGATGGCTACAGCCGGTGGGTCCCACCATGGCCCTATTCTTGGAGAAATGTTACTTCTTGTTGAAGATGGACTGGGTAGAGATCGCACAGCAAAAAGAGAGGAGAACTAAAAAAAAATGTTCGTGTCTGGGGCCTGATCATCAACACTCTGTCGCCACTAATAAAACAAGCCTTGAGCCGGTGCTTTGGAAGCACAGCGTGGTTTTTGCGGCAGCAACTAGAAGGTTCCTTACCGATAGAGTTTTCTGATGCTACTGGGCATCAGGGCGTACAGGAGCCATCCGACTTGCTCACAGACGAGTCCCTGTGGGCGGGGTGGGAGCATCCCCGCCTGGGTCCTACTTGATTATGTCCCTGACTTTTGAGTCACCTAGATTGGCCGTGCTGCTGGATCGATTGACCTGGGTCTCATTCGCCAATGGAGAACAGGATCACTCCCGATCACACACCCTGAGCATCACCCAACCCAAAATCACATTGGATTGGATTGGACAGGGGTTTCACGGGACATCGGAGGGGGGAGTGGGGTGCCGCACTTGCAGGGCTGTGGAGTCGGAGTCGTGGAGTCGGTGGCTATTTTGCAGGAGTTGGAGTCGTCATAAAAGGGACCGACTCCGACTCCCAAAATATATAATAAGTTGGTCCAGTTAGTTCGATGCAAAGAGCAAGAGCACTTGGGTCCGGCCAGTGCTACTGCTCCCATATCTTCAGCCTTATCACATAAGGAGTGTAATTGATGACATGGAGCAGGCAAAGCGCTGCCCCAGGTGAAAAGATTCCGCTCCCATGGCAAACAGGTTTCAGCTAAATTTTTTTCACCTGTTTTCAAAGAAGTAGAAGAGTTCAACCATTCATCAACACTGACTATGGCTGAGGCAATTCCTTTATACCCTGACAATGTTAGAGATGTTGCCCTTATGGTCACCGCTTTGCTCCCAACACAAGTTAGTGTAGAGAGGCCGTTCTCTAGCCTGTAAATAATGAGATCAGATGTGAGGTCATGTATGCAGGATCTGATGGAGGCAATACTATTTCTCAGAACAAATTCAGAGACTCCACAAATGTTCCTGCAGTGTTATGCATATTTAAAAAAAGTTTGTGTCCTAAAGTCATGTCCCCAAAAAATAATTATACACTGACAGCAAAATGTAACAATGGTTTGAAATTTGTGAATTTCAGGCCCCATATTTCACCCTCCACTACAGCTTTGTACATGAGGCTACTGTAATTGTATATACAGTCATCTGACCCATATTATACATAAATTTGACTTGCAAGTATTTAGCATCTGCTTAGGTCTGCAGATTCTTTCCTGTAACTGCATTGTTACTGTTTTGCTCCTAAAAATCAAAATGTTAATTTGTATTATTTTGTTAGTATTTGGGAAATCCACCTTTGGTTTTCAATACTGCCTGAATCCTTCTGGGCTCTGGATCAGATTCAAGCATAGCCTGACCAAAATCTGATCCCAGGTCTCTTCTCCATATGGCCAATGTTGGTGCAGACTGGACTTGGATACAAATATAGCTTTTTCTTCTACTCTACCCACAAGTGTTCAAAAGATCAAAACATTGTTACCCTTTTGCTTGTCAGTGTCTGTTCTGCCTAAATAGCTTGATTATTGTATCATAAGGTGATAAACAGCCGGATGTTACCATTTTACTACAGTAAAGTTATCACTTAAACATGCGCCGAGTATGAGGGAGTCGGGAGTCGGAGTTGGAGGTTTGGGAAATTGAGGAGTCGGAGTCGGGGCTTCAGCTTGCCGACTCCACAGTCCTGCGCACTTGCGGGAAAGAGATGTGCCCGAGCGATAGCCACCTATTTTCTGTTGTAAGTTAATTTTAATTGTTTTGATATTATTGAACTTTTTAGCTAAATGACATGATAGATATAACACAAGACTGTTAAGTTTAAATAATTTGTTATATTCTAAAAAGAAAAATAGATCCATGCCATATGTCAATGGAAATCTGCAATATTTTGTGCTTATTCACATGTTATGTAATATATAAATTGGACAGGGGATTCCATAATTTTTTTGGCGGTTAAAAAAAATTATTTTAAAAAAAAAAATCTACAAAAATAGATATTCTATCTTTTTCCTCGCTCATATTTTAATTTCTTTAGAAGTCAAAAAATGTAAATGCTCTAATTTTTTGTTT
>JAODAL010030319.1:0-50137 GCA_025379985.1 Phyllomedusa bahiana | reverse complement strand
CCCCCCGGTTTCCCCTGTTTGGTTCACCTCTGACATGTCATGCAGGCTTGCCCTTCTTCCTCCCAGGTGTTTTTTGCCCCATGTAGGCATGTGTCGCACCCCTTTTATAAATTTCAAAAGCACACTTCTTTTCACCCGAAGTACCCCAAAGTTCGACTTCGTTCCGAACCGAAGTTTTCCTGAAATTCTAAACGAATTCCACTTTGTTAGAATCGATTCGCCCATCTCTAAATATAATGGGATCTTGAAAAAGGTGTCATGTATGTGTATAGGGCGTGGTTAGAGGTAGGTCTTGGTGTGATGTCATGTGTATGGGCATGGTTAGATGTGTGGCCTGATGTGTCCTTTGTTTGCAATCTCTAAAAGTTGGGAGGTATGCCATACATTTACAACAATCAAATGATGCAGGGTCAGAAGCTGTGACTGCACCATCTACAGCAGCAATGTACTGGGTCTCCGAATGCAATGGCAATGGCAGTTATTTAAACCCCACAGGTGCCCTAGCCAACAACATGGGCAGTATTTAAGTAGGTAATAAAGGGAGGGAGTTCCCTCTGTCACCCATTGACAATTATAATTTATATGTGAGACGCATATAAACAGAGCCATGGCCGGAAAATTTGGGGGAATGGTAATGAAAAGTGGTGGCAAACTCAGAGACCATTGTGGGTGGCAAAAGCTTTGGCTATGCCACTGTTTTAGGGACGTTTTAATAGGGACAAAACCTTATGACATACAGTATTTGAAAGTTGTACACGAGGCTGGGATCTCTGCTCTAAAGGAACAATCCCAGCATTGATCTGATTCTGTTATGGTTAGGGTATGTTCACATGGCTTATTTTGGGATGCATTTCGCCACATATTGAAAGCATACTGTGCTCTAATACGGGCGAAATGTGCCCCAATCATTATGGTAATCCACAGTTCTCATAGAGAACTCTGGATTACGTCTCCTCTCCATGCCCGTACAATACGATCGTATTGTAAGAGCGGGGAGATAATTGACATGTCATTTATTAGTAATGACAGTCTATGGGCCGGTGGGCTGCCGCCCCCCCTCCCTGCATCGCGCAGGATCTGCGCGAGCTCCCAAACACCTAGCATAATTGCAGATCGTACTGTACGCCCCGCAGTTAAGCCGTGTGAACATACCCTTACAGATACAGTTCTGTTCAATCTTCAAATGGATGCTGACATGCTATACCAGCTCTTTTTAACAACGTGTTAAAAGCAGATCCTGTCCCTTTATCACTTTGATTGGGCAGTAATGCAATTCTTACTTGTTCTCCTTTCGACTGCTATGCTAAACATTTCTCTCCATTTTCTATTTGTTCCCAATGAAAAGACTTATGTTAGAAAGACACCAAATGAGATTATTTATATGGAACTTCCCAATGAAGCGCGTGTATTTTTGTTCTTCACATGCTTAATTCAATGTACAGTTCTATAGTTCTGAAACTCCTCACATTTGACACAAGTAATCTTTTAGAGCTTGCTTTTACCAGAGTTCATTTTCCCCATTCATAAGTTGCTCACATGTATCTTCCTCATTGTCAATAGGAATGTTGTTATATACTCCAATAGACTCCACAGTGCTACCGGTTGCTGAGGTGCTCAGCTGAATATTGTATGGTTCAAGTTTAGACTGTCATAATATATTGCATTATCAAGAGTGTGGTTGACATGATATTATATACTGTATCATCACTACTGTGGTTAACACTATATGCTATATAATTACTACTGTAATTAAAGATACATACTGTATTATCACTACTGTAATTGACACAATATACTGTATTATAACTACTGTAGTTAACACTATAAGCTGTATTATCACTACTGTAATTTACACAATATACTGTATAATCACTACTGTGGTTGACCCTATATACTGTATTATCACTACTGTAATTTACACAATATACTGTATTATAACTACTGTAGTTAACACTATACGCTGTATTATTACCACTGTAGTTGACACTATATACTGTATAATAACTACTGTGGTTAACAAAATATATTGTATTATTACAACTGTGGTTGATTCGATAAACTGTATTATCACTACTGTACTTGACACTATATACTGTATAATAACCACTGTGGTTAACACTATATATTGTATTATCACAACTGTGGTTGACACTATATACTGTATTATTACTGTTGTAATTATATGTAGTTATTTATAATATTGATCTTGGTATACTGATTTGGTGAGTAACACTATGATGTTTTTGGTCACTTTATGGTAGTGATATAGTGATATGTGGGGGTATTATTTGGTCTTTGTATATTGCTGTTATTGGTTATATTGGGCTTGGTTAACTGGTTTGACCAGTTGGTATTAGTTAATATATTGTAGAAACATGGAGGAAAGAGGTGGTTGTATTTTTTTGGCCCTGGTATACGTACTTACCCGCGGAATAAAGATAACATTAACCTGTCCAGTGTAAACTTCAACAAAAAAGTAAACCCAAAAATAATTGTGCAATTATTTCTGGTAACCCTACAAATATATTTAAATATATTAATATATATTTATTATCTGACGGGTTTTCTCTAATATTCCCACAAATCGCACTCAAAGTTTTTAGGCATTTATGATATATTTAACACTTTAAATAAAAGTTGCAGGAGGGTGTAGTATATTAGACATGAAGCAAATGGCTCTGAGTATGAGCTACACAGGTCACAACAAGACATTTATCTTTTCATACTTTGCTCACAGCCATTATGCAGACTTTTTAATTATGAATTACAAAGTATAAGTATGAGTGGCTGTAGAACCCAGTCTCTTTCATTTGCATTAATTTCCTTTTTAAATTTTTGACCTTGTGTGGTTTCATATAAAATCAATATCTGCATTGTTCCTTTTTTTGTCTGACTTTTATTTCAGGCCGTTCAGATCTTTATATAGACCTACTTCATCTCTTATAATGGCATCTGGTCTTTCTTCAGTGTCTGGATATATTAAAATCTGTAATCTTGACACAAATGTGAAAATAGTCAAAAGAGTCATTACTTTGCATTATAATACATAATCCTAGGAGCATACAGAAGCTGTCCGCTTTCTGCTGAGATGTGGGATTTTATTCACAGTCAAAAACCATGCTATAAAAGAAATATTACTTATGCCTAGTGTAACTATTACACATGAAATGTTCCATTATTACAAATTAAATCCATTCTTTATATAGGCTCACAGATGAAAATTTAGCAACAATAAACATCCTCAATGACCTCATGAAAACAGCCCTTTTCCATATGCACTTTATAGAGGAGCCCATCCCACAGGATATCATTCTATATCATGGAATAGTGAGCTATTCTGTAAGATCATCTCAACGGTCACTATGTAAGACTGCATCTGTCCAATGGAGAAAATGCCTAGATGGCCATGTCTTCCTCTGGCAATATCAATCGATGGGGCAGAAGCCATTTGCAGTTGTGGTTGTACTACAATGCAATGCAATACTACAACAAAATGCTACAATACAATACAATAATACACAAATAAAATATACAATTCACAAAACAAGTCAAAAATTATCTACCAAATTTTATTGAAATCCATATTAAAAGTCATTGAAGAGAAGAGTAACCAATAAAAATATTGTGTACAGTTACATCGATATAAAGAAAGTATTACATAAATAAATTAAGTCATACAAATGGGTATAAATTCATATAAAGTACCAGGTACTAGTAAATCCACAGATGGAATAGCATAAATACACACATCAGTAAATTCAAAAGTACATGCCCATGTAAAGTAGTAGATGATACTGTCCGGAGTCCAGAATACAATACAATACAATATAATACAATACAATACTACAACACAATAGTACAATACAATTGAAAACAATACTACAATATAATATAAAACAATTCAATGCAATACTACAATACAATTCAAAACAAAGCTACAATATAATATAATAAAATACAAAAGTACAAAACAATTCAATACAATACTGTAACACAACCTACATAAGGACTTAAGATTAAGTGATTTCCAATACGTATACGTACCTACTACCCACTTTCCCCTTCCCTTTTAACTTATTAAATAATTAACCACCTATGTAAATGTTCACTTTGTTGCACAAAGCCACAGCAGCCTAATATTAAGGACCCCTTAAGGACCCGGCGTTTTTTGTTGTTGACACGTTCATCTTCCCAGAGCCATAACTTTTTTATTTTTCCACCTACATAGACACATGAGAACTTTTATTTTGCGGGACAAAATGTACTTTCTAATGGTGTTATTCACTGTACTATAGAATAAACTGGGAAACCGCAAAAAAATGCCAAGTGGGACAAATTGTGAAAAAAAACGTATTTTCACAATGTTTGCGGGGGTTTTGCTTTTACGGCGTTCAATCTTCGGTCAATACAATGTGTTCTCTGTATTCTACACATCCAGCAATACCAAACATGTAGGGTTTCTGTTATGTTTTGGTACCGTAAAAAAAATCCAAACTTTTTCTATTTTTGACATTTGCGCCGCGGCGCCAGTTTGTTCGACCAATAACTTTTTTGTACTAACACCTACAGACGTCAGTGAGGGTGCATTTTTTGCAGGCTGAAGTGTACTTTTTATCACTAGCAGTTTGGAATGCATGCGACTTTTTTGATCACTTTTATTCCATTTTTAAGTGACATAAATTGACCAAAAAACACAATTTTGGCATTTGGAATTTTTTTCTTCTACGGTGTTCAGCGTATGGGATAAATGATGTTATATTTTTATAGATTGGACTTTTTCAGATGCGGCGATACCAAATATGTGTAACTTTTTTATTATTTTATTGTTTTTATTTGTAAAATGGGGAAAGGGGGGTGATTTGAACTTTTAATACTTTTTTTATACTGTAAAACTTAATTATTTTTTTTTTACTTTAAAGGGGATGTATCGCTTCCTTAGTTCGGCTGATTCACACTGCTCTCAGCTTCTCAACTCTGGAGATGCAGGGGCGTTTCTTCCCCTCCCAGCTGGGTGACATCATCCTCCCCTTCACTGTGCATGCTGGCTCCCGAGACTCTCCCCCCTCCCCTCTCTGCCTGAATCCACATGTCACTGTGTCTTTCCATATGCAGTCTTATTTTGTAAGAGTTGTATACATACCACAGGCTGCATTCAATCTAGACTGAGCAATCGAACTCTTCTCCTGTCACAGCTTGAGATGTGTTACAGCTTTCTACGAACAGCACAGATCACCCTTCTATGCAGGAGAGTTAGGCACTGGGACAAAACTGTTATGTTTTCTCATTGTAGAATCTGTTGCAGTTTGTTTCTGCTGGGTGTGGAGAGAGAAAATGCTACAGCCCCTAACTCTGAGTCAGGCAGGGATCGACACAAATTGTGCTATTTCCTGATTGTGTAAGCCCTTCATTGTAATTCTGTTTCTTTTGCCTGTATAAAGTGAAATGTGACGATCCCTTACTCTGAGTGACAGACACAGCTCCGTGAATCGACCGGGGGCTGTACAGAATGTAAATGAGCTCTCAGCTAGTGAACTGCAAGGAGGAGGGATCCGGAGGGATTCGACTAGCACTGGATATCAGTGTAAACAAAAACACAAGATAAGGAATACTGTGAATACAAGACAGCTTGCTAATGACATCCAATTGCAAAGTTGCTTGTTTTAACTGTCCCCTTATTCTGAAGACCATTTAATGAAATGATAAAACCCCTTTAACATTGAGACCACCTATGGTGCTTGACCACTAGGTGGCACGATTGTCAATACAGTCTAATGCATTGCATAGGCAATGCATTAGACTGTACCAAGATGGCGGTTTCCCCACTTCCTGTCTGCGGACGGAAGAGGGGCAAACCAGGACATGGAAGTGACAGGAGCCTTCCCAAAGCTCCTCACTGCCATGTCCGGGGGCCGGATTGCTGCAGCTATTCTGCAGCGGTGCCGATCACCCTCAAGATCGGTGCGGGGCACTGATCTTAATTCATTCAGACACCGCGGCCATCTTTGCCGCAGAGTCTGACGGGTTAAACAGCGTGGGTGGGAGACGCTGCCCGTTCGCGCTACAACAGCCGGGTGTTAACGGCGATTAGCCTCTAACACCAGCCGGCTGGACCCAGGGACGTACTCATACGTCCAGGGTCCTTAAAGGATTAAACACATTCATTATCACATTTTAAATCACATAATATCATAACAATAAATAATTGCACTTAAATCCCGTATCTGCAGTAACTGTCCCTGGAGACACCACCATCATCTTCCAAGATTCTCAAAACATCTTCCACACCCTTACCCTTATCCACAATCAACTGACTCAAGGGCACTCATTGCTCACATATTTGTAATAATAACTCCTTGGGCCAGGGGCGTAACTATAGGGGGTGCAGAGGTAGCAGTCGCTACCGGGCCCTGTAACCTGAGAGGGCCCAAAAGCACTCCTGCCAGCATTATAAGTGGCACATGGTAGCCAGGGGGCCCATTTCACTTCTTGCACTGGGGCCCTCGAGCTTCCATTTACGCCTCTGCCTGGTGCCCATAACCTCCATGAGGTGGTCCAACTCCTCTGTATCCTGAACCGCTAAATATTGTTAAACCAACTATAAATATGATAATTGTGTCCCAGTGGTGTATCTCCCGACCTGTAAAGAAAGAGCCTATTTAGGGGGCGTGTCCTGCCATGTGAAGTGTACAGACGCGTCTGCAGAGAGCTCCGTCCAGGGCCTGCTAATTTAGCCTCACCCAGCCTGCAAAATGAGCAGCAAGAGGGTGAAACGGGCTGCTAAAGCCCTCAGAGACACCGCAGGAGAGGACATCCCTATCTCCAACTACTTCGCTCTGCTCTCAGGGCTTGTGGAAGACCTGCGGGGTTCCCGCGCTTCGGAGGCGCCATCTTGCCCGCCACCCTCGGCGCAGAGGGAAGAAAGCGCCGAGGGAGACGCTGACACCGGCACCAGCTGAAACTGGGACCCCAAAGCCCCGCGCAGGCTGCTGACACTCACCGGTGTTGCCTGGCTCACAGGGAGCAAGCGACGCCGTTCCACGACCGCCGCGGGAGCTGCGTGATAGTGCCGCGCCGGCACTACAGCCGTTGTGCCCAGAGCGGATGATGGAGCGGGACTCGGCAGACTTGTGGAGCCCCAGCAGGGAACGCACCCAGGACAGAGACACCGAGAAGAGAGGTGGGTGCACAGCGCAGCACTGCGACAGGACAGGGCTTGCGGAGGCCCCCGCTGCTGACAGTTTTCATCACATTGCATCTGTGGGGCAGTTAACCCCTCGGCTCCCCAAAATGGCTGTAAGCATCCCTGCTCCACCTTTCTCGCCTGTTGCAAGCCCTACTGCCACACATATGCAGAACTCTATGAATAACTGAGCTGCGGAGGACCCAGGCTCGGGTTCCGGGGTCCTGTGCCAATCCCCCGCTACTACAGATCGCAACATACCATCACCGCCCGAGCTGGCACGGGGAGATGTTCCCTAGGGACATGATCAGACCACCATGGAGGCTACCACAGCTGCCGAGGACTTTGCTCTGGCCCCTCCAGAACCCATGACGACCTTTGGGGAAGGGCCCCTGACGACCCACCGTCTCACACAGATGTCCTCAACTTCTACCCCCGTGGGGACCTCATTGGTGCCTACGGGATCCTCCATAATAGTTCCGGAGTTCCAGGAGCTTGCAGAGAGACAGCACATTGTAGTCTCCATGACTGCCGGCCCCACAGGCCACTTTGCACAGCTGCCAGTCACACAGCCAAGCCCGGAGTGGCATTCGCGTTCAAACTCGCCCACATGGAGAGGCACTACAAAACATACTTTGGCTCTGCACATATAAAATATATTCTGAAAAACACAAGCATAGGTGCACACTGAAAAGGCAATATATACATCTAATACAAATGGCACACTAAAGACTAAGTAAAACCTCAAGGTATATAGAAATATTGGAAATGCATTACTGCTAAGGAAAATATGAAAAACCTGGGACTCTTAGTTTACAGTATTTGATCAAAGATTGTATTAAGCTCACCTCCCAAAACGTCAAGGGGATCCCAGAGCAGGTGAGTCCCTACACTAAATATGTTACCTCACTAGGCGTCAATCCAGACTGCAACTTCAGGGTATGGTAGGAACTAGCAATTGGATTATCCTGCACTGGTTTAAAAGAGGCAGCTGAGTGCAGCAAGCCAATGAGATCGCCAATCTCAAATGAACTACAAAACATACTTTGGCCTGCACATATAAAATATATTCTGAAAACACAAGCATAGGTGCACACTGAAAAGGCAATATATACATCTAATACAAATATCAGTGGCACACTAAAGACTAAGTAAAACCTCAAGGTATATAGAAATATTGGAAATGCATTACTGCTAAGGAAAATATGAAAAACCTGGGACTCTTAGTTTACAGTATTTGATCAAAGATTGTATTAAGCTCACCTCCCAAAACGTCAAGGGGATCCCAGAGCAGGTGAGTCCCTACACTAAATATGTTACCTCACTAGGCGTCAATCCAGACTGCAACTTCAGGGTATGGTAGGAACTAGCAATTGAATTATCCTGCACTGGTTTAAAAGAGAGGCAGCTGAGTGCAGCAAGCCAATGAGATCGCCAATCTCAAATGAACTACAAAACATACTTTGGCTCTGCACATATAAAATATATTCTGAAAAACACAAGCATAGGTGCACACTGAAAAGGCAATATATACATCTAATACAAATATCAGTGGCACACTAAAGACTAAGTAAAACCTCAAGGTATATAGAAATATTGGAAATGCATTACTGCTAAGGAAAATATGAAAAACCTGGGACTCTTAGTTTACAGTATTTGATCAAAGATTGTATTAAGCTCACCTCCCAAAACGTCAAGGGGATCCCAGAGCAGGTGAGTCCCTACACTAAATATGTTACCTCACTAGGCGTCAATCCAGACTGCAACTTCAGGGTATGGTAGGAACTAGCAATTGAATTATCCTGCACTGGTTTAAAAGAGGCAGCTGAGTGCAGCAAGCCAATGAGATCGCCAATCTCAAATGAACTACAAAACATACTTTGGCTCTGCACATATAAAATATATTCTGAAAAACACAAGCATAGGTGCAGCTGCCTCTTTTAAACCAGTGCAGGATAATTCAATTGCTAGTTCCTACCATACCCTGAAGTTGCAGTCTGGATTGACGCCTAGTGAGGTAACATATTTAGTGTAGGGACTCACCTGTTTCGGGGATCCCCTTGACGTTTTGGGAGGTGAGCATAATACAATCTTTGATCAAATACTGTAAACTAAGAGTCCCAGGTTTTTCATATTTTCCTTAGCAGTAATGCATTTCCAATATTTCTATATACCTTGAGGTTTTACTTAGTCTTTAGTGTGCCACTGATATTTGTATTAGATGCACATGGAGAGGCAGCCCGACTCGCCGAGTTGACAGCTCTTCGCCCCTGGACAAGCCCTCAATTTCTCTCTCAAGCCGTAAGCCTCCCCCCGCCAGAGGAGGCGATCAACACTCTTGCGGCCCATCCAGAGCTCCGTGCGCTATTATCTTTGCTCCCTACCAAATCTGATATGCACCAAATGGCGCTTGACATGCAACATGCCTGGAGGCGTGACTTAGCCCCTGTTCAATCCGACATTGTGGTCCTTAAGGAACGGGTCCAAAAGCTGGAGGCAGATCAGACGTCCACAAAGACCGAGATTTCAACCTTGCAATCTTCCATCAACGAGCAACGTGACCGTTACGCTAATCTTGTTCAGGTCCTCCCAGAAACAGTCAAGACGGCTGAACTGATTCCAACTTTAATGAAGGTGTTTAACTACATCCTGGGCAGACCAGAGGGGACAGTGATCACCTTCGACTGAGCGCACAGGGCGCTCCGGCCTCCGAATCCGGATCCCATGAAGCCAAGAGACATCGTGTGTCGCATTCACCACTTTTCAACCTTTTGCTGCAATTACAGCTGCAAGTCGCTTGGGGTATGTCTCTATCAGTTTTGCACATCGAGAGACTGAAATTCTTGCCCATTTGTCCTTGGAAAACAGCTGGAGCTCAGTGAGGTTGAATGGAGAGCGTTTGTGAACAGCAGTTTTCAGCTCTTTCCACAGATTCTCGATTGGATTCAGGTCTGGACTGTGACTTGGGCATTCTAACACCTGGATAAGTTTATTTGTGAACCATTCCATTGTAGATTTTGCTTTATGTTTGGGATCATCGTCTTGTTGGAAGATAAATCTCCATCCCAGTCTCAGGTCTTTTGCAGACTCCAACAGGTTTTCTTCCTGTATTTTGCTCCATCCATCTTCCCATCAATTTTAACCATCTTCCCTGTCCCTGCTGAAGAAAAGCCCAAACCATGATGCTGCCACCACCATTTGTGACAGTTGGGATGGTGTGTTGAGGGGGATGAGCGGTGTTGCTTTTACACCAAACATCGTTTTGCTTTGTGGCCAAAAAGTTGGATTTTGGTTTCATCTGAGCAGAGCCCCTTCTTCCACATGTTTGGTGTCTCCCAGGTGGCTTGTGGCAAACTTGAAACGAAAGTTTTTATGGATTTTTTTGAGAAATGGCTTTCTTCTTACCACTCTTCCATAAAGGCCAGATTTGTGCAGTGTACGACTGATTGTTGTCCTATGGACAGACTCTCCCACCTCAGCTGTAGATCTCTGCAGTTCATCCAGAGTGATCATGGGCCTCTTGGCTGCATCTCTGATCAGTTTTCTCCTTGTTTGAGATGAAAGTTTATAGGGACGGCCGGGTCTTGGTAGATTTGCAGTGGTCTGATACTCCTTCCATTTCAATATGATCGCTTGCACAGTGCTCCTTGGAATGTTTAAAGTTTGGGAAATCTTTTTGTATCCAAATCCGGCTTTGAACTTATCCACAACAGTATCATGGATCTGCCCAGTGTGTTCCTTGGTCTTCATGATGCTCTCTGCGCTTTAAACAGAAGCCTGAGACTATCACAGAGCAGGGGCATTTATACAGAGACTTGATTACACACAGGTGGATTATATTTGTCATCATCAGTCATTTAAGACAACATTGGATCATTCAGAGATCCTCACTGAACTTCTGGAGTGAGTTTGCTGCACTGAAAGTAAAGGGACCGAATAATATTTCACACCCCACTTTTCAGGTTTTTTTTTACAAAAGTTGAAAATATCAAATAAATTTCGTTCCACTTCACAATTGTGTCCCACTTGTTATTGATTCTTCACAAAAAAAATTACATATCTTTATGTTTAAAGCCTGAAATGTGGCAAAAACATTTCAACATATGGTTAAAAAGTTCAAGGGGGCCAAATACTTTCGCAAGGCACTGTAGGTATATAGGCCTTCCCATTAGGTAGGAAGGTATATAGACCCTTATTAGGTAGATACATAAGCCCTCCATTCAGTATAGGGAAATTCCTACACAGTCCCACATTAGGTAGGTGGATAGTTAGGTAGAAAGGTATGTAAGCCTTTATTAGGTAGGTACATAGCCCTCCATTAGGTAGGAAGGTATACAGGACCCCCATTAGGTAGGTATATAGGCTCCCCACTAGAAACAAAGGCATACAGACCCCTTGTTATGGTTAAAAACATGCATCATAGCTTGGGACCAACCAAAGGATCCATTAGCCCTCCAATGGGCCAGACCAACACATGATTGAACATACCTGGTCTTTGTCTCTTCCAGCGGACATCCAGTTGACCTGCCCTTTTACACATTAGATTTAAACAAGCCACAATCTGCAGGTTTAGTTTACATTTTTTTGTTATCTCAGGGCTGCCCAGTTTAGTATTAATCCTGCATCCCAGCAATGATGTTTTGTTTTGCACAAGTTTCATTTAGGGTTAATCATTTTTTAAAGCTTTCTGTGTGAAAGTAACAATTTGAATAATTCACAAGAGTGCAGACAAGTTTTAGTATCTCGAGAGGGACAGCATTTTCTTATTGCTTTGAAGTGTGATGAACATCTTATGATTTCACACTGCTACCGGCAGAACACAAAAACTCTGTAACAAGAAACTTGTACTTAATTGATGACTATAGTAAGCAGTGTATGACACAAATATTCAGTCGGATGCCGTTTCTGGAAACATTCACCTCCAACTACCTCATTATTATTATTAGGCATTTTTTTTTTACAAAGGGGAGCTAATATGTGGGAGGAGTTCCACATTTTTAGTAAGTAAGTGAATTTTGGCACATTTCATATTTTTTGCAGAAATATTTGTGACTGTTTCATTCATCCGAGTGCGGCTTATAGAAATCTGATTACTTTCTGCTAAAACAACCAAAGTCAGATGAAGTTGATTTTTAGTCACATAATTTCTTAAACATGGAAAACCTCCACGACTCTTGGCGTTATGCACACCCCAAAGAAAGAGACCTCCTTCTTCTCAGCCCCCAACAAATCCTGCTCTCAAATAGGCTTCTTCCTTACAAATAAACAAGTCTTACCCAATATTTGCTCAACTGATATCGGCATCAGAACTTGGTCAGACCATGCCCCTACCTCTCTTACGTTGATGGATAAATTCCCCCCCTCATCATACACTCCCTGGAGACTGAATACCTTTCTCCTAAAGTTGACTACAATTGCTGAGGAAATTAAATCCTCACTACAGGAATACTTTGATATCAATACTTCCTCTGTTTCTCTGCCCTCCACACTTTGGTGTGCCCACAAGGCATTTATTAGAGGAGTATTTTTAAAGATTGCCTCCGGGGGGCGTGGCCAGGCTCTGAACAAGATGGCATCGTGAAGACGGAGCTCTCCGACATGACCGCGAATAAAACGGGCTAAAACGAAAGACACTTGGCAGTTACGCTCTGAAAACTACACTTACAGCTGCAGGATAGACTTGAGACCCCATTACCGCTAAACTAATCTGGGAAAAGCACATACAGACGGAGCTTTGAAGGGTATTGAGCGAGCCACTGGATTCGGCGGGAACTCTAACGGCTGCAGCAAGGCAATATAGAGCGTGATTCAGACACCCGACCCGGATTGAAAAACACTCAACAACTACTGAAGGGCTGGTGAGCTACCTCCCGGACTCTCTGTGGAGGCACGGTGGCTGCAACAGAAAGAGGTGAACGGTGCACCCGACCTGAGCCTGCCTGCACACGTTGCCTGCTGGCGAACAGGCGCGCTGTCTCTTGAACTTGCTGCGGAAGGTCGGCGGCTGCAGCTAAAAGATACGGGCGATATCTCTGCATGCGGGACTCGAGCATCTGATCCTGAACTGGGAGCGCGCACTGCTTACCAGCGGACGGGTGAGCTACTTCCCGGACCCACGACAGACCGTGCGCACCAGGCTACTGGAGAGGCTGCAACTTAGACCTCGGCAACCGAGGAACGACAGCGCCCGGAGCCTGTCTGGAGGTGCAGCTGTTGAAATCCTGGCAAAGGTTAGACGGAGGGGTTTGGGAAGCTCAAAGGGACCACGGGCTCATATATACAAGCCGCAGGCCAGTATACGGCGGTTCCTGATATCTGCAGAACTGACCGAGCCGCCATTAACAACGGCAGCACAACGCCCGCCATTTTGGGACGCGGATTCAGGGGACAGCTCTTCCCTGCCTTGTGTAGAGAAGTCGACCTTGGCTGCAAAGCACGTTTGCTTACTGACTGACCCATCTGAAACCCCACAACTAGATCTCTCTACCGCTGATACGATCACTGAAGGATCTTTGATAATCCCTCAATCAGCTGGTGGGATACCTGCTGTGGAACGACAGTCAGACCACACTAAGTACATCTCCCCGCAGGGCTTATTACCTACATTAACAGGTCCAATTGAACATAACGCACAAAATCATTTGCTGAAAGCTGGTGCAGACCAGGAAAGTGACAGCTTTCTCCCTAACAATACCTCCCATCTAAAGAGAGTACAAACTGCACTTCTTTCTGAGAGTGAGAGCCCTGCCCACTCCATAGCTAGTTTAAGCTTGTCAGGCACCAGACATCCCTCTCAAATAGAGATTACAAGTGCTCAGAACATGCCTAGACCACCCAAAACGCAGAGTGCAAAGAAATCGGGTCATGGTATGGGACCCAGGAGACAACCATGGTCGGACCCATCTGAGGACCATGGAGATTCTAACCCTCCCCTCCTATTTGCGCAACAGTCACAGGAAACTCATTGGCGCTCCTCGTCGGAATCACTAGCAGGAGAGTCACAAACAAATACGGTTCCTCCAATCCGGGTTTGGGAAAGGACTTTGGGGCCCCCCTTTCCACAAAAAATGATCTAAAATCTCTAGTAGAGAAGTAAAAGCAGCTTTCGCTCAGGGTTTCTGTCTCCGCTGATCAAAAAGCTATGGTCATCGAGGGGGGGCCCTAGAGGATCCATGATGACACTAGAAAAACCTCCCAGAACACGCTCAATTGGTCTCTCAGACTAAGACTCTAAAGCACCACAAACCCCCTCGAAGTTTTGGGATAATAGAGGAAGACCCCAAAATAAAGTGAGGGGGCTACCAGAAGCAAAGGAACAGAAAATCTTAAACTACAGTTAAAAACTATTTTCAACACTTTGTTGGAAATCCCAGAACTTTAAAATTTAAAAAAGGGACAAAGTTCAAGGGCACTGAAACCGAAAACGAATTCCCCAGTTCCCAGAGCTGTATGTTGTATTCAAGCCCTTCACCTTAAAGAAGATCAGGCTAAAGCCAAACCCAACAAGACCAAAAATTCCAAGGTATCAATAAAAATTCTTCCTGATCTCTCTTGGATACCCTACATAAGAACGCTGCCTAAACCCACACTCGGAACTCAACAAACAAAGAAAAAAAAAAAAAAATTTGGGGATTTTTTTTCGCACTTTAGCCCCAAAGATGGCAAATCTCCACCTACCTCCCTAAAGATCCGGTTTTGTTCTACACTCAACATCCCGGGTACCTGAATTGCTGTTTGGGGAACTGCCCTTTTTCCGGACCCACCTCCCCCAAATTTTGGCAATCACCCTCGAAAAGAGATCAAAGGGCACCCCGGATCCAAGTCCAAACAAGCATTAAACCACCCCAACTTCTTGATTGCGGACTTTCCCCTCAATGTTTAAATTTTTACTAAACAAAAACTGTTAGTGGTTCCTAAAGAAGGAAACCATAACTCTCTCCCAAAGGGGCTTCACCATACCCCCTAAATCCCCCCCTTAAATCCCCCCCTTATCTATCACCCCAACCCCTCCCTCCCCTCCCCCAAACCCCCCCCCCCCTCCCCTTAGGGGGTATGCCCCTCCCCCTTTTTTTTTTTTTTTTTTTTTTTTTTTTTTTTTTTTTTTCTTTGTCTTTTCTATTCTCTTTTCCTAATTTATTTTTTTCTCCTTAAAAACCCCCCCCACTCTTTTTTAAGTTACATCCTCCTTTATGAAAAATCCCCACGCTTCACAATTCCCCAAAAGAGTATCTATCAAGATTAGTCCCAAATGAGTGGATTTTTGCTTAATCATACAACCCTCCTTTCAATTATAATGTTTAAAGTTTTTTTTAAAATTTCTTAAAACGAATGGAAGGAGAATAAGTTAGTGGTCACAGGTGTCTTTGGGTCGGGTCCCCACCTTTTCCCCCCCAGGGGGGCCCTTGTAGTCCGGGTATTTTGTTTTTATTTTTGGAAAATTCAGGGGGCCCTTTTAATTGAAATTCCACAAAGCATAGACCCCCCAACCCAAAGTTTAACATTTTGGGTACACAATTCGAGTATTCTCGTTAGTCTCACACTTGAAGCAAAGTTCATTTTTTAAATTGCTTTGTCCCCCAAAAACCCCCTTATGTACTTATTGTCAAAACTTCAGTTCTCCTATCCTCCACAGCCTATGTTAACCTCCCATTCCTAAACACATAAATACCCCTGGGTAAATATTGTAAAATTTAAAATGTTAAAGGCTAAACTCCAACACCAAAGCAAAGGGCTTGCTAACAAACTTAAAGCTTTACCCCCGGGAAAATCGTCTTTCTACAGGAGACACATTGGAAAAGGGCAGGTAATTTTTTGTTTGCTAAGAGTCACTTCCCCAAGCATATATGGCTCACAAGACCGAAAAAAAGCGGGGGTGGCGATTTTGTTGTCTAATCATGCCCATTCGGGTTTAGACTCGTACTTAGAAAAATCAAGGGGGGTTTATAATACTGCACGGCATTTTCCCGTGGTACCCTCATTCCTTTATGTAATTTTATACCCCCTTTAATTACCCCCGGTCAATTTTTTCTGGGGTACTACAAAAATTATCCCCTGCCTAAGCCCTCTTCTGCCGGAGGAATTTCAATGTGGCTTTCTCTTTTAATGGGGCGTTTTTTGGGGGGAGAGACCGGGGATCCCCACAGGTTCGAATGTCAAAAGGAATTCCGTAAACTTATTAGGGAAAAATTCCCGTTTGATCTTTGGGAGTAAGCCCCCGGGGAAACATGCATATATTCTTTTCTACTCCCCATAACACGCACTCTAGTTGACTCTTTTTCGCAAAACCCAGCATTAGAAAAAACGGATGGAAATAGGCCCCTCACTTGGTCAGACCACGCCCTGAACTCACAATAAACTATCGGCAATGACAACTCGGGAATGTCAGGAATTAAATGAATGTCTTATTAAAGACCCCGCATTAAAGAACAACTCCAACCAATCAGGGAAATATTTTTTCCCGCAATGAAGGATCGGTTACCCCAAATTTAATGCTTGGGAACCCTTAAAGGGTGTCATCAGGGGTCACTGATCCAATAGGCTTTCCAGGGTTTTGAAGGATAGCTTTGGGAAAGAAGTACTTATACCAAAAAAAAGGGACAGATGCCTTGACTCAATCTCCCCTCAAAACCTCCTCAGGGAAAAAAAATGGGCCGTTCGTACCCAACAAAGGCCCAGCCATATCACACCGAAAAGTTAATTTCTTTTCCAACAAAGTCTACGAGAAAGGTAACAAACACCATTCGCTTTTAGCTAAACAAATCAGGGAGGGGAAACTACCAACGCACCCCCACACACTAAGAGACAAAGAGGACATAATTCACAATCCCCAATTTACAAAAAAATTTTTTTTTTTTTATCAATACTTTACCCAATTACTCCCACCAGAAACTTTGCCGGCCCATAACAACAAAAAAAAAAAAAAACTGAAAAGTTTCCCTTTCCGGTGTCAGTTTCCGCAATTACCTACAAAGCAATGGGAACCCTTAAAAGAAATAACAAAGAGGAATTGGGGAGGGGCTTAAAGCCTTTCCAAAGGTAAAACACCGCCCCGATGGGTTTTCACCTTTATTTTCAAACCTTTAAAGGGTGAGCTACACATCACCAAATTCAATCTATAACCGGATTTTCAAGGCACTAGGTTTTCCCTCCTCTTTCCTACACTCATAAATAACCCCGATACCCCAAACCCCGGGGAAAAATCCCCTGGAAATCTCAAATATAGGCCTATTTCACTGTTAAACAGATTTAAAATTCTAACAAAGATACAGCTAACAGGTTGCGGCTGGGGCCCCAGATCATACATAAGGATCAGGGAGGTTTTATACAAAAAACCCCCAGGGTGGGACAACACAGAAGGGTTATAGATCTTAAGACGTATAACAAGCATCAATAACTTAATACTGGGACTTGACGAGAAAAAACATTGATCGGGTTTAAATTGGGCGTATTTTTTTTGCAGTGTTAAAAAAATTTTTGGGTCTCAGGGCCTTTTATGACAGCCTTCGCGGGTTGTCTCCACCCCCCACGGGCCAAATCCGATTTTCCCACATAATCCCCCCCCATCATATATTTAATGGCACTAGACAGGGATGCCCACTTTTCCCTTTATTTGATTGGTGTTGACCCTTACTGCAGCCACAAAAAAACCCCATCCCGGGGGAACTTTAAAAACGAATTCTTGCACTCTTTGGGATGAATCATTCTTTTTAACCCCCCCAACTCTCCCAAACCTCTCTCCCAATTTCCCAACACGGGGATAAAAAAAACAAGGCAAAACAAGGACCCCCTTGGGTATACCCCCTTGGCGAAACCAATTCGATATAGGGAAGGGAGTCCATTTAAAAATCTTGGTGTTAAATTACAAAGTCCTATGCATCCATTTAAAATTTAAAATTCCCCCCAAAAATTGCGAAAAGGGCTATATGCAAAAAGGACAAAAATGCCATCTCTTTGCTGGGCGATAGCACTATAAAAATGACTTTGATGCCCCAAAATTTTATACCTATTTGAGACCTAGACCCTTCCCATTTGGGAAATTTGAGGGCTTTGCAGGCTTCCTTCCTAAAATTTATCTGGAACTATAAAAGGCATAGAGTGGCTAGATCAGTATTACTGGCTGGCAAAGGCTGTGGAGGACTAGCAGTACCAGACGTAATTAAATACTATTATGCCACCCATTTGAGAAGGATCCCTGCATGGTCATCCCTCCTTGCGTATTCACGTTGGGCAGAAATTGAAAAACTGTGGATGCGACCGATACATCCAAACTCACTATTGTGGTCAAGGTCGCATATACAGACAGATAGGGCACTACTAGGCCCAATGACCCTTACAAGGGACATATGGCGGAAATGTAAATTTAAATTCAAGCTATGCTCTGAAGCGTCAGCCATGGTCTCTTTTCTCTTCAACCCCCTGATGTCAAGTGCTATGGGTAATCCTACTATGGAATCATGGTTCAAAAACAGATTATTTCGGTTGGGTGATCTAGTGGATCATAGAACACTGAAATTGCTACCGTTCCAGATACTACAGGAAAGGTTCCAAATTCCAGCCACATGCCACTACAGCTACTTACAGATTAAACATTTCATGCAGCAGATGTTCAGATCTCCACTCCTACCAGATTTGAACAGCTATGCAAACTACAAAAAACAACTAAAGGGTTGATATCAGACATTTATAATCTACTACTAGATTCTAACTCCCAAACACAGATTGTCCATAGATATATGACAACCTGGGAAAATTTTATAGGACATCCAATATCTTTAGACACATGGCGACTTATTTGGAAGACTGCATCTAAAACTTCGAGGTGCAGTGTCTATAAGGAGAATATATATAAAATAATGACTATGTGGTATCACACCCCTGCGTTGCTCCATAGGCTTAATACGGCTATACCAGACGTATGTTGGAGATGTGGAGCATCTCAGAGTCATGTTTACCATATCTTTTGGACATGTCCCATGATCCGGACCTTTTGGAAGCAGACAAGAGACTTAATACGAGATGTTACAGATGTGAGCATTCCTAATGAACCACTAAACTGTTTGTTTAATGTTATAACGGAACCAGCGGGCAAAAATACCAGAAGATTAATACTACATCTGTTAACGGCTGCAAGATGCCTAATTTCTAGTAAATGGAAGGCATTACACCCTCCGTGCATAACTGAATTGGTAAATAGAATAAGGCATGTAAGAATCATGGAACATCTCACAGCAATGCTGGATGACTCCCTAGAAAGATTTGAGGTAATTTGGAGACTATGGGATTATTACATCCTAAGTAACAACATGGAGTAATAGGTACTACATAAAAAGATACAAACAATTATTATATATTAGACATTGGAGAGGTTAGTTGTACTATGTTTATCCCCCCTTCCCCTTCTGTGTCTTGTCTCGTGGTCTTTATGTCTACAGTTACTTCGTTCTTTAAATACTGATGATTTCACAATCAAACTAGAATTTCTTCCAAGTATTCAGTTATAGTCTTATAAACCATTTGCTTAATTTACTACTATATGTAATAAGGTGCTGACAAAAGACGGAATATGCTATGTTCACGTAGGGCCTTTACATATGGTTAATGTTTGGTCAATGTACATCATAATTTGGGTTCCTTGACGTTGTGGAACCTTAAAATGTAGTACAGCATTATGGATAACTTGTATTTGAAAAGTAAGATCCACATCATATGCTTTTATGTATGATTCTAAAGAAAATGTCTACACACTGTTTTGTAAACTTTTTACTTTGCTGAAAAACTTTAATAAAAATTACAGTTTAAAAAAAAAAGAAAAAAAAAAAAAAGATTGCCTCCAGTGAGAAGCGAAAGAGGGAAAAAGATTTAAATGACCTTCTAGAGCAAATTAAGACTGCAGATGCTCTTGCTAAAAAATCACCTTCCCCTGTTAACATTGCGGAGTTACGTTCTTTAAGGCGACGATTACAACTGCTTACGCTCCATAAATACGAATCCTCTTTGGCGAAGCTAAGGTGGAACTTCTAAATGCAGGGTGACAGCCCAGGGAAATTATTGGCTTGTAGGGTCAACAACTTCAGG
Source organism: Phyllomedusa bahiana (assembly GCA_025379985.1). Lineage (NCBI taxonomy): Eukaryota > Metazoa > Chordata > Amphibia > Anura > Hylidae > Phyllomedusa > Phyllomedusa bahiana. The sequence goes on along the minus strand of JAODAL010030319.1, from coordinate 29,883 downwards.
CCAGATCTAAGATTACTGCACTTACGATAAATAACCGTAAGATCACGCATCCACAGCAGATCGTTAACTCATTTGCCCAATATTATCATTCCTTATATAACCTTAAAGATGACTCTTCGCTCCCACCCGTTACTATTCCGCATATCAAATCCTTTTTAGACAGACTGACCTTACCCCACGTTTCAGATGAACAACTAGCATCACTTAATTCTCCTATTACCCTCCAAGAGCTGCAGCTTGCGATTAATCAATCTAAACTTAATAAGTCCCCAGGGCCTGATGGCTTGAATAACGAATATTATAAACTCTTTCAGTTAACCCTTAATCCACATCTTTTAAACACTTTTAACTCATTTACTACTGGCAATCTCCCCCCGCAGAGATGCTAGCGGCTATGATTGTGACCATCCCCAAACCCGGTAAACCAAAGGATTAGTATCAAATTATAGACCCATTTCCTTGCTTAATTCGGATATTAAACTATTTTCCAAAATTCTTGCTAATAGTATCAATATAGTCCTGCCATCCTTAATAAACCCAGATCAAGAAGGATTTGTTAAGAATAGACAGACTAGAGATGGTATCCGGCGGGTTCTAAATATCTTAGAATTCATAAACTTAGGTAAAGTCCCTTCTGCCCTCCTTTCTCTCGATGGAGAGAAAGCTTTCTGGACATTAACTGGACATATTTGCAAGAGACTCTCCATAAATTTGGATTTTCTGGTTCTATATTTACAGCAATCACCTCCCTTTATACCTCCCCCTCGGCTACTGTTTTTTCCTCTGGCTTTCTATCGACCCCAATTACCATCACTAATGGCACCAGACAAGGATGCCCGCTCTCACCTTTAATTTTTGATTTGTGTATTGAGCCTCTGGCAGAAATGATTAGAATATCGCCTCTGATAACGGGCGTTGATATCGCCCAAACTAGCCATAAGGCCAGTTTGTACGCTGATGATGTGCTTGTCATGTGTAAAAAGCCGGATATATCTGTTCCAGCGTTGTTAGACATACTTCAGCTTTACTCGGAGGTCTCTTTATACAAATTAAATATCACTAAATCTACCATATTGACGATTAACTGCCCACCCTCAGTCAGAACCACGTTATCCCAATATAATTTTGTATGGGCGGACTCACATATTGTATACTTGGGCGTCAAACTTTTCCCCAGAGTGTCGGACACTATAAGAAGTAATTGGGAAGAGTTAAGCACCTCTTTGTCGCAGGAGATTGGTAAATTTAATCATACACCCCTTTCTTGGATGGCCAAAATTGACATCACCAAGATGCTCCTTCTTCCTAAATTCCTATATATGGCAAGGGCTCACCCCTTTGTGATACCCGCAGATTTATTAAACAAACTTCAAACCCATATTTTAAGGTTTATATGGGGCTCCAAGAAGCCAAGGTTTAAAAGACAATACTTATGCCTTTTAAAAAGTCAAGGAGGGATGGCTGTCCCGAACCTATTGGCGTATAATGTATCCTCCATCTTAGAACCGATATTCTATCATTGGATAACCCTGATCTACATCACTGGTCCATTATAGAAAACTCAATGTTAGGTCAAGGCTCGGTCAAAGATCACTTGTTGGCAAGGTTATTTGGGCTTTCCCAACCTCCCTCGACACAATATATATTACCTACTACCCAACACATGCTAACGATGTGGCAGCAACATATCATGGATAAAAATAAAATTTATGTTGACAAGAAATATTGCCCCTTGTCTCTACTATATGGAGCTATACCGAACATAAACCTAGAACTATGGATCTCTAATGGGATCTGGGTGATTGGAGACCTCTTCTCTGAAGGAATTTTCAGATCATTTGCAGATTTGTCGTCGCAATATTCTTTGCCAAATTCACAATTCTATATTTACTTACAAATTAGGCATGCAGTTTCTTCAATGTCCACTCTCCGGTCCATATTGCCTAGATCCCTCTTCCACCGATTTCTTCTGGGAGACAGCTGCTCCATTAAAGTTCTTTCAGCCACCTACCTCACGTTGATGGATGCTGGCTGCGACAAGAAGCCTGACTATATAATTAAGTGGGAAATGGAACTGCCTAGGTCTTTCTCAGTTGAAGATTGGTGGAGGGCGGCGATCTAGACTTCCAAACATTCCAAATGCATTAACCATCTCGCCCTATCCAGAAAGATATATTTTCGGTGGTATCTCACCTCGGTCCGAACAGCCCACATTTTCCCAGGTTCCTCTAAGATGTGCTGGAGAAATTGTGGTGTCGCCAGCTCCTTACCACACATGTGGTGGTCTTGCCCCATTATTGGTAGTTTATGGTCTGAAACAGAAGGCTTAATTCAACATCTATACTGCCCACAGTTAATTCTCACACGAGCTCGCGCTGTTAGATATTGGTATATGGGATATTCCTCATACCTACCAAACTGTGATTCAACATATTCTTATTGCTACCAGATCCACTATAGCCTATCACTGGAAATCGACATCTACCCCAAGTTTCTCAGAGGTTCTGAATAGGATTAACACTCAATATCATAGCGAGACAAACCTTACGATTCCCCCGCACCTCATCTTGAAGCAAAAACAGAAATGGCAAGTGTGGACGAATTCTATTTACGCTATCTGTTAAGCCTTGCTTATAGTCGGGCCTGCATTCCTCGCTGCGGTGCGTCCTCTTATCGCGGGGAGATATTGTAGACTTTGGATAGGATTTTATCTGTCTTGATTCGTTATTATTATCTACAAGTTGTTGTGGATTTGTCTGATTGATTATACATGGCTTGTTATTACTTTTCTTCTGTTCTATTTCTTGATTTTTGAATTATTTACCACATTTGTAAAATCTCAATAAAAATCTAATGTTTAAAAAAAAAGGAAAATAAATAAAAATTTATATTTAATAAAAAAAAAGTTAATGCGTACATTACACACAAAACAACCTACACATGTTAGGTATCCACACGACCATAATAATCTCTAGAATTAATCTAACAGGTTGTTTAGTGTGAAATGTGAATGGTGTAAAAGAAACAAATGCAGAATAAAAAAATAAAAAAATTCTAAAGTAATTTATTTGTAAACTTAAACTATGCCCACAAAAAATGCAACTTCTCCCACATAAAACAAGTCCTCATACAACTGCAATACTTAAAGATAAAAAAAAGTTATGACTGTTGAAGTAAAAGGAGGCAAAAATAACAAATTTTAGCTGGTCATTAAAGCCTTTTTTTTAGGCCTGGTGCTTAACGGGTTAAACTCTGCCTCCAGTAGGACCTACTAGTCTTCTACACATGACTGACTTGCAGTGTTAATCATTTGTAGCATGTGATCATGTTGTAGGGGTGCAAATGGGTGATAGAGAGAACCCTTCACTTTGACAACCAACTAAGTGCTGTAATCCCTATTAATTGCAGCATCTAGGGGGTTAAATGGCCGTGATCAGAGCTAATTCCGATCTGGGAATTTGCATCAAGAATCTCCTAACTAAGACATAAGCAAGCTCAGCTTCCCAGTGCAATGATAGTCACAGCTTCCTGAAACCGTGCACCATGCAAGTTCTATGATTGTACGTTGTTTTGACTTAAAGGGAATGTGTCACAAAAAATGACTTGTTTAACTCATTTTTTTTTACATTTTTATGTTCAACACATTTTTTAAGAATTTTTTGTTATATGTTTTTTCATTTTCTCAATCACTTCAATATTTTTTAATAAGTCCTTAAGTCCTGCAGTTTTCCACTTTGGCTGCTAAGCCTAATAATAGTCTGACACTTCCTTTTCTGTGAGAGTAAGATTCTCATCCTCTGTCTGTCTCATTATCACACAAAGAGGTCAAACTGAAAGGAGATACACACAGGATCCACCAGTCACAAGAGGAGATAGTCAACAGTTCATCCTTTCCCCCCCACTGGCACATGACCTTCTTATCCCATGTCCACGGAGCATGGACTAGAAAACTCTCCTATAGAATCCAATGGGAATGATCATCTAAGTCTCTAATGAAGCTACTGTAAAGCTCTCTCTGACTGCTATTAAAGCAGTGCAAACAAGGCCTATGCAAAGTGAAAACTGCAAGACTTAATAATTATTAAAAAATATTGAAAGTGAAATTTAAAAAAAAAAAAACAACCAAAATTCCTAAAAAATGTGTTTAACATAAAAATGGGACAATTACTCATTTTTGATGACACATTCCCTTTAAGGACCTTTCCACTGGGATGTAAATGTACAGCGCAATGTGGGAAGTGGGTTAAGTCACTGTAGCAACTTCACTGATTGTGCTGATAGTTTGAGCAAACAGTTCAGGAGTCATGGTCAGGAGGAGCTAATGAGTCTTCTATTCTTGGCAGATTTATGTCCCTTTGTATTTACTTTGAGCCTATTTAAAGTAAGTAACTCAGAGAGGCCCATCTGGAAAGTAACAGAATCAACAGATTTGTAGTCCAGGAGGGGGAGGAGGGTGGTTGGATGTTTTACCCTTAGCTTTAGGATATTTATTCTAGCAACATGACCTTGTTTGATACTTAAAGAGGTTCTGATTTTTTTTTTTGCTCTTTGCATTTTGAAAGCCATAACTTTTAATAACTTTTAATTCTGTCGATGTAGTCTTGTAAGTGCTTGTTTTATGCAGGATACATTGTATTTTTTAATGACTCCATTTTGGAATATATCATTTATTGAATAACTTTTATTAACCATTTCTAAGGAAAAAAGAACAGCAATTCCACCATTTTATCCTTCACGTTTCAAATATTGCATTGTTTACTCTGCAGCATAAATAATCTTAGCCTTAAAGGGCACCTGTCACATAGGTTATGCCCCCCCTTGCTGAGGGCAGCACAAGCTAGTGTCAGACCTGCTGTTCCCAGCGCTGTGTCCCTTATTCTGTAAGATGCAGCAGTTTTAGAGCATTCCCCCTCAAATCTTATTCATGAGTGGGTGTTAGCCCTGCCCACCAAAGGCTAGCCCCACCCACCGACAGTTATTTACATTTTTTCTACCTATTCAAAGTAATAGGTTTGTCAGTTGAGGTGGGTGGGGCTAGCCTCAGGTGGGCGGGGTTCTAATGACTCTTCTGGCTGAAAACTGCAGATTTGAGCATTAAATACACGAAAACTACAGCATCTTACAGAATAAGGGACACAGTGCTGGGAACAGCAGGTCTGACACTAGCTTGTTCTGTCCTCAGCCAGGGGGGCAAAAACTATGTGACAGGTTCTCTTTAAAGTTACTTATTGTGCATTACGACTCTGTTGATACCAGATTGTTACCTTTATATTTTTTACTACTTTTGTGCAGTAGAAAAAAAACACTTAAAAAGAAAATAGAAAACTTTTTTTGAGGTTTTTTTTGTTTTTTAGCTGTTTTTGGTACCAAGTTTTTAATTACTAAAAAGTAAATAAAAACTTGTTACCAAAAACATACGTTTTTTAGGAGGCAAGGCAAACAAAAATGAACGCATGAGCGTCCCCGCTCTAACAAAAAGATACGGAACTGTCAAAGTTCCCTTCCTGTCATTTTGTTTGGGAAAGTTAGTGAGCGAAAAACCCTTTTAGGAAATCTGTGGTGAGGAACTAGATAGGAGCAGAAAACTTAATTTATAGACTGATTGATTTCTAAATATACAAAATTTGCCTTACTATTTGCATTTCATATGCGGCAGGCTACAGTCTCAGGTATGAGTAAGATAAAATAGATTGTTGATTGCTCGGATAATTTCTATAAACTTATTTGCCTTTCTTATAATATATATATATATATATATATATATATAAATATATATATATATATATAATATAATAAAATAAAATTATATATATTTATTAATTTATATAAAAATATATATATATATGTTATACATATAGGGAATGACAGGATATATAGTCTTATTCTAGCACCCGAGGCCCCCTTAACAGTATTTTGGGCCCCTGGGTAGTGCAGTTCAGTGAGCCCTAGCTATATACATGACATCACGCCAGGCCATATCTCTAGCCATGCCCAAAAGTAACACCACATGAAGCCATGTCTCTAAACACCCATGACCATGGACAGCTTTGGCGACTGCTATGTGGCCAGATGTTGAGGGGGCACGATCGGGTACAAGAACATTGTTCCTTTCTGTAGAGAATAAACAGTAGTGGGCTTTCTTCTCTATAGCACTACTATGTGGCTTCCCTGATATATGGCGGTATTATTTATATCTTTATTTATCGCTACTTATGCTGCTGTTTCAGTTCATTGTCATTAAGAGTGGGACCCATCTTATTTCGCCATGGGGCCCTATGAATTCTTGTTAGGCCCCTGCACACCAGTACCCCAATATCAAAATTCGACCTATGTTGTTACACTCTGACAATGATTGGTAGGCAGCCTGCAGTCTAGAAGACTAATGACGAGGCAGAGAACTAATGGTTCCCTGATACACTATGGTTTTTAACTGTTTGCACATCCTAAGAACACACAAACAGTTGAATAATGACCCAGGGATCCAGAGAATATGTTGTTGATTACTGGCACATACATTCACCACCTGGGTACAACTGCCTATTGTGCCCAGTGGATCAGATGGCCCTGCTTGCACCCACTGACTGACATGAATATGAAAAGCTCTGTATATTGATAAAATTTGTGTCCTTATTGTGTCCTAACTATTGTGTCCATATTTACTGTGCAGGACTCTATTTGCTGTAGTGGAGATATGTTTTGGAGTTGCTATTATTTGCTTATGATCCTATAGAAAGAATTAATATTGCTGCAACAGGTGGTCAGTTTAATCACTGACTATTCACCTTTTAGTTATAGTTACTTAGACATGATAGTCTGGTCTCTTCAGGACAGGCCTGGATCCTATGGAATGATAAAGGTGGCATACCTGTAAAGAAGCACATAATTTTTTAACTATTTAGCAGATTTAAAAAACAGAAAAAATGGGACATTAATTACTCAAAAAACACAGAAACAAGGCCATACTCACAGCTCAAAGGCTGGGCTGTAACTGAACCTAGTAAATTGGCAACACTGGCCCCAATGCGACTTGGGAAAGATAAAAAGGTGCAGCTGATTGCTGAGCAAGTAGCTCACATACCCACCACTAGGGGAACAATTAGACTGCACATTAAATTGATACCTGTTCACATGTTCAGTTTCAGTCCAGCCTTTGAGCTTTGAGTATGGCCCTGTTTCTGTGTTTTTTTTATTTAGCAGATTACAATGAACTTGAACTGCACATACCTTGGTGGTTGCACTTTAAGTGCTGGAAAACCAGGACGAAAACCTCAATGGCTGCTGTTTAGTGATGCTGAGGAAGTAATGGAAACCCGTGGATTCACTTTGATCAACTTATCAATACAGTACACTACAAAAGCAAAGAAATCAGGTGATACCTTTAAGATTTCTCCGCTCTTCTACTGCTTTCTATGGCTAACATGGTACAACATTATATAACAATAGAGTGCACTATAAGAGCAATGTACCTGAGTGATAAAAAATGTTCAGGCGCACTGTAAAGAAATACATCTACGTTGTTCGGGAATACTGGAAAAGTGATTCCATAAACAAATATCCCAAACAATTCACAAAGAAGTTTATAGGACGACAGCCACCTGCAAAACACTACATTCTCTACCTAAACATGGAGCGTCGTGTTCAAGCATGCTTGGAATCAAATAGCAGAAATTTTCACCATATGCTGTGATGTGATTTTGCTTTTCGTAGAGTAAGGTATGGGCAGTTCAAATTAGATTGCAATATGTTGAATACTTTAAAAGTTTTTGGGGACACTCTGTATCTGCTTTCTAAGGATTTGGATACAATTACATTTCAGGATCCAGCTTCTCATTGACTCCCAAAAATGGTTGTTATTTTAAAGGGGTTGTCTGACTACAAAGATTAGCTTTCAACATGTTGGGATCACTAAATGAAGATGTTTTCCAAATATATTGCGTTGTTATTTTTTTTTGTTAAGGAGCCACAATTGATTTTATCACCTTCTGAGCTTTCCCCTGGTTCCCCAAGTGACCGACCTTGTACCTTTTCCCCCCCCGCTGTTTGTTCTATCTGATAGCAGGGATGACTCATCACACAGTCCTGCAGTACAGAACTCCAGACAGTGAGAGCTTGTTTTTTTATTTTGATCTTTCAACAAAAGTCAGTAATTAATGCTGTTTACTTTAACTCAGAAGCTTCCCTGGACTTGACACATGAGATTTTATCTAGTTTAGCAGAAGGGCTGCATACACAGACTCATATGCTAATTACAGACAGCTTGACCAGGAAGTGACAAGCAGCATTATTTCATTCATGCATCCTATGAAACTTTGAGATGAGAAAACCCCTTTAATAACTGGTTTATGGAGAATTTGGAAATAACGGGACAGATCCAACCACTGTCCATTCTGTAACAAGTTCTGTTGATTATATCATTATTCATTAGGGTTCCATTTTTAATTTGACTGGTTAAAATAGAGCAACAAGCTATTCTGTCCACCAAAACCTAGACAAACTGGACATGATGGATCATTAACACAATAGTGAACAGAGCTCCGTATGTATGCAAATATACATAACAAAGGCCCATTGCAACTAGTGCCAACACTTTATCAGATACACCATGTGATGTTTGAGGGAGCAGGAAGCTCTCAGGGCAGCTTCAGATTTGCCCATGTGAGCAATGTAGCCTGTCTTATTCTTCTTCATGTTAAAGGTTTCAATAAGAGTTTAAATAATAATAATGAAGACCAGGGGCGTCACTAGGCTGTTTTATTCGGGGCTCGGGCCCCGAATAAAACTCCCTGTGCCCCGAGTCTCCCGGGCTCCAGGCCGCTGCCGTGGGCTTGGAGCACCGACTGGCTCTTCAGCTGCATGTGCGTCCGCTGGACGCACATGCAGCTGCGGGCTTCTGCGGAGCAGAGAGCGAGCGCTCCCTGCTCCGCAGACAGTGTCGGACCGGCTCTGGGTCCGACACTGCGGGCCGCCGGTCCTCACAGCGCTGAGGACCCGCCGCGGCCCTGTGTGCCTCAGCCGGCAGCGTCGCGATGATGTGATGTCATCGCGACGCTGCCTCTCCTCGGGCGCACAGCGCGTCTATAGGCCGTGGCGCCCGAGGAGCTGCCGGAGGGAGCGGGCTGAAGAGGACAGAGCGCGCTCGCCGGGGAGTTAAGGTGAGTATGAATGTTGTTATTTTTAAAGCGTTTACCTGCCTCAGTGCCCCCATATACTGCCTGTGCCCCTATATACTGCCTGTGGCCCCCCATAACCCTGCCTGTGGCCCCCACATACTGCCAGTGCCCCGCTCATGCCTGCCTGTGGCCCCCATATCCCTGCCTGTGGCCCCCATATCTCTGCCTGTGGCCCCCATATACTGCCTGTGCCCCTATAATGCCTGCCTGTGGCCCCCATATCCCTGCCTGTGGCCCCCATATTACTGCCTGTGGCCCCCATATCCCTGCCTGTGGCCCCCATATACTGCCTGTGCCCCTATAATGCCTGCCTGTGGCCCCCATATCCCTGCCTGTGGCCCCCATATTACTGCCTGTGGCCCCATATACTGCCTGTGGCCCCCATATACTGCCTGTGGCCCCCATATACATGCCTGTGGCCCCCATATACTGCCTGTGCCCCTATAATGCCTGCCTGTGTGGCCCCTATACTGCCTGCCTTTTGCCCCCATATACTGCCTGTGCCCCTATAATGCCTGCCTTTGGCCCCCATATCCCTGCTGTGGCCCCCATAATTACTGCCTGTGGCCCCCATATCCCTGCCTGTGGCCCCATATTACTGCCTGTGCCCCCATATCCCTGCCTGTGCCCCTATAATGCCTGCCTGCTGCCCCCATATGCTGCCTGTGCCCCTATAATGCCTGACTGTGCTCCCCATTATACTGCCTGTGGACCCCATATCCCTGCCTGTGGCCCCCATATCCCTGCCTGTGGCCCCCATATGCTGCCTGTGGCCCCCATATACTGCTCAGTGGCCCCTATTTTCCCTGCCTCAGTGCCCCTATATACCTTCATGTCGTCCCCATATACTGCCTCAGTGCCCCCATATACTGCCTTGTGCCCCATATACTGCCTCAGTGCCCCCATATCCTGTCCTTTGCTCCCCTATAACTGCCTGTGGCCCCTATATACCTTGCCTGTGGCCCCAATGTGCCCATGACGCCTGTGGCCCCCATATACTGCCTCAGTGCCCCTATATACCTAACTGAGGAGACTGCTATACCTAAAATTATGGAGTGCTGGAAATGTAAGGATTCTAAGATATTTGTGTCCAAATCCTCAGGGACGAGTATTGGCCTTGAGCAATCAGCATGAAGGTGTGAACCGGATGGAGAAGAGAAGGGAAGGTGAACGACGCTGATCAGAAAAGACGTCTCCTGTGAGTCACTAAATGTAACTGTAGTGTAATCACTTATATGTCTGCAGAGCGTCTACATACAACTAGTAACTATCACTATATGGTCACTATGTGGCAGTGGTATATGTCTTCAGAGCCTGTGTACAGCTGATAGTCACATGTGGGGTCTGGCAGATTATTTGAGCCTTATTAGTAATAGTTTGGGTCTTGGTTTTGTAGGAGGGTTTTAGTAACAATCACTTGTCTGGTAGATTTGCTCCATGTATCGGTGTATGTTTTGGTGACTGTTTAGGGGTATGTCATATTGAAGGTTAGAAGTTCTGAAAAAGTAAATTTGTCATTGGTGATTTTTACTGTACAGTGACTGCTGAGGAGATGGACGGGATCTGTGTGGGATGTGCAGAAAATTAGTGACAGGAACACAAGGTTTTTCCTGTAAAAAACAATCCACATTTCACAATGAGGCTCGAAAAATGTCGTGTGAACCCAGCCCTACCCAGAAAAACAAAAGGGCCCGAGCCCCGGATGTTTTAGGACCCTAGCAACGCCCCTGATGAAGACTAAAGGTGTATATTTTAAAATTGGTTTGAAAGGAAGATCAGAATGAATGTCAGAAAATCTTATTTAACCCCGTTCCTCTGCATGGTCATCATTTTTTGGTTTTAATTTTTTTTTCCTCTGCAAGAGCCATAACATATTACATAGAGATGTTTTTTGCATTGACCATATCTTGAAATGTATTGGGAAACCAAAAAAAAATTCAAAGTGGGGTGAAATGTGATAAAAATTTACTAGCGCCATTTATGTGTGGGTTTTGTTATTATGGCGACAATTTCCGATACAAATGATGTGTTATATGTTTTCTGGAGGTTGGTACGATTCCAGTGATACCAGGGTTTTTAATGTTTTAGTACTTTTAAAAAAAATGAAAACATGCTCTAATTTAACTCTGTGTTGCAGCACCATTTTTTACGACCATAAACTTTTTTGGTTTTTCCACCTATGTACCTGAGTGCAGGTTTATATTTTTGCGGGTTGGAGTTTCTATTAGTACTATTTTGGGATATATGTGACTTTTTGAACTTTGTTATTCCAATTTTTGAGTGATGTGAAATGACCAAACAAAACGTATTGGATTTTTTTCTTCTACGGTGTTCAGCGTACAGGGTAAATTATGTTATATTTTAATAGATCGGACTTTAACAGATGTGGCGATACCAATTATGTGTAACTTTTTTTATTTTTCCATTTATTTATTCATTTATAAAATATGAAAAGGCAGGTGTTTTATCCTTTATATATTTTTCTTTTTATTTTGTACTGTTAAAACTTTTTTATTTTCACTTGTACATTTTGTCCAGCTAGGGTAATACCAGCAGTATAGATAATGCAGAGTGATGTACCAAGATGACACTTCTATTACTTACTGCAGAAAGCAGGAATTAATAGGATCCCTAACATGGCAGATATGGAAACCTTAATTAGGTTTTCCCGCTGCCTGGCAAACCCCTGACACCCCACAATTTTTCCAAAAAGAGGGTGGGGGGTTAAAAGGGAAAAATGGCATTTTCTTCTTTTTTGAAGGGGTCCCCAAACTACGGCCTGTGGGGAATAGGGGCCCCCGAGGCTTTATTGGCCCCCCGGATGTTTAAAAATTTTTTAGCCCTCCCCCGGGCTCGGGCCGCATTTAACTTCCTAAGTTCAATGCGACGGGCCCGCAATCATGGGGCAAAAGACGAGCGGGGCTACGTATGCAGCACAGACACGTAAGTTTATCACGCTGATGACGTCACGCTGCCTTTGCCAGAAGAAACGGAGTCGAGGGGACCCCCTTTAGGCAGCGGGGGGCTAGGTATACTGGTATTTTTTTTTTTTAAAGCCTATTTTGGGACCCGTACCTGCCTATTGGGGGCCTATTTGCCCATTGGGGACCTGTACCTGCCTATTGGGGGGCAGTACCTCCCTTTGGGAACATGCTGCCTATTGGGCATTTTACCGCCCATTGGGGGCCTTACCCGCCAAATGCGTGGCTGGCCTCTGAATACAAGGGCCGACTGGCATTTGGGAGTATAAACTCCAAATTTGGGGGTAGAAAATTGAATTTTTGAAAAAAGGGGCAAAAGTCGGATCCCCCACCAGGTCCTCAAAAACTTTTTAAAGGGATTTTTCCTAAACCCACCCCTGCAAAAACCCCACTGGGCAACTTCTCCTCCAGAAGGCGAGAAAGAGGGAGCCTCAAAAAGTCAGGGGGCCAGGGGGTTTTTTTCACCAGTTTTGAGACAAGGGCCTCCCCGGGTTTTTTGAGGCCCATCCCTTTGAGCCTTTCTGCCTATTTGGGGACATGTACCTGCCCCATTAGGGAAACCCCCATTTGCCTATTTTGGGGGCCTATGCTGCCTCTTGGGGACCCTGTACCTTTCCCATTGGGGTCCTATGTTGCCCCATTGGGAAATTTAAACCCGCCTTTTTGGGGACCCATGCTGCCCCATTTTAGGGCATTTTCCCCGCTTATTTTTTTTCCAAAATGAAACATCTGAAATCTCCAACCAGATCCCAGACCCAACTGATGCACACCCTTTCATCACTTGTTTTCAAATAGCAGGACAAATTGGGGAAATGGACATTGAAACCCTCTCATTTAAACAAAAAGCAAACCCAAGTTTTTCCCCTTGAAATACCGGTAAATTTTTTTTGGGTTTAAAATTACTTTTTTCTTCATTTTAAATATTGTTTTGTTTCCGTTTTGTTTTTGTACATCAAAATAAGATACTGTATGTGCAGCGTGCATAGGAATTTGTTTATAGTTTGTTTGTTTTTCAAACTATATTCCGGCCCTCCGATGGCCTGAGGGACAGTGAACTCGCCTCCTGTTTAAAAAGTTTGAGGACCCCTGATTTAGACGTCATGGCCAACATTGCTTCATTTTTTTATTTTTTTCCGTATTCAAACACAAGCTTTATTGAACAAGAAAATGATTGAACAATGGCACATAGAATCAGGGTCAGTATACATTCTCATGATCAATGAGTTACATGTTGCATTTAAAGTCATGTCATACAATATGTTATGATCATACAACAGCAGGATGAGCAATCGCGATTGATTTTGAAAAAGTTTATGCAGTGGTATAAAATATAGTAATAGTAAATAAAAAAAATAAAATAAAAAAACACCCCTATAAGCAGGGGGTGGGTGAGGGGGTAAGAGGTCGCCGCCCAGGGAGCCAAGGTGCTCCTGAGGAGAGGGTGTTCCCCAGGATGAAATGTTGACTTCCTGGTAGGGGGTCGCACCTCGTAAGGAATACAGGATAATTGCGTTGCTCTATATTGAAATTGATTTACTTCTGATTCTTGCCAAAGAGAGTGTATCAGGAGAATAAACAATAGCAAACATAACAGTGTCAACATAAAACCCGCGGTCGATTCAAGCGTTGCACGGCGTATGGAAGGTTGAGTTGTACCTCTTTTTAGGAGAGAGTGCGGTAATGATCCGATCTACAGAAGGTTATCCAGTCTTCCCATGTTTGGAGGTACTGTTTGTACCGAACAGGGGAGTCTGTCCTGAATTCTTCCCTTCTCTGAATCGTGTTGACTTCCTTCAGCCAGTCCGAGATAGAGGGACTGGAGTTGGAGCGCCACAACCGTGGGATCACTGTTTTGGCTGCGGTTATCAGGTGCGAGACAAGGTGGTTTTTCAGCGTCGAAGTTGGGAGAGGAAGAGTGAAGATGGGGAAAGTGGTGCTGGATTGGCTTGAGACTTACTCCTGTTGATCTCTCGAATTGCATCAATAACCTTTCAACCAAAAAAGCTGAATAGTGGGACAGCTCCACCAATATGGGTCATTTTTTCCTATATCCAACCCACAGCGCCAACAAAGATTTGAAAGGGTCGGGTAAAGGGTTTTGGCAACAGGGCTGGTACTCTGTACCACCTTCGTCAGGTTTTTGGGTAGTTTAATTCTTGTGCTTTTGTGGATATGGAGGAGTTATGTGTTAAAGCAAAGGCCCTGCTCCCCTCCTCCTCCGAAAGCGAAACCCCCAATTCCTGCTCCCAACTCCCTTGGAAGGGAAGTCTATCCGTTCTAGGGTTGCCAATAATCATTTTGTAAAGACCTGAGAGGGCTCATCTTTCCGAATACTGCACCAGGCACCACCGAACAAATGTCGTGGCTGGCCTCTGAATATCAAGGGCCGACTGGCACTTGGAGTATAAACTCCGAAGTTGGTAGTATTGGAATCTTGAAAAAAGTGCAGTAGTCGGATCCCCCACCAGGTCCTCATAACTCTTTAAGGAGTTTCCAGAACTCACCCCTGCAAAAACCGACTGGGCAGCTTCTCCTCCCAGAAGGCGAGAACGAGGGAGCCTCAAGGAGTCAGGGAGCCAGGGGTTGTTCACCAGTGGTGAGCAAGGACATCCCGGATTTATGAGGCGCATCTTAGAGCCATAAGTCCTACACACCCAAACTGATATTTGTGTCACCAGACACACCTAGAAGCAATCTCTTCGGTAGCAGAGCAGGGGGCAGCCAAGGGAGACCCGCTACTGGCGCCTTATAAATCTGAGATTCAAGTCCACAGTTTGGTCTTTGTGTTGCGAAAGCTATCCAGAATTCGGACCGCTACAGACGCTAGGAAATAGGCATGAAAATCGGGAAGGGACAATCCGCCTTCTAATTTAGAGCGAGTCAAGGTGGACTGGGCTATTCTAGGGTGCTTCTGCGCCCATACAAAGCGGTAGACCAATTGTCTCAGTGACACGAAAAATGTTTTGGGCAGAAGGATAGGCACGGCCTGAAAGAGGTATAGGAGACGAAACAAGACATTCATTTTCAATATATTGATCCTGCCTATCCAGGAGAAATCTCTCCTATCCCATTTCAGGAGATCCTGGGATATTTGTGCGGATTAGTGGAACCCAAATAGTATTTAAAAAATCTTTTCAGGGGGGTCAGCAGTGAATTTTACACCCAGGTATGGAAAGGATGTTTTGGTCCAGGTGAACGGGTAGGAGGTCTGCATGTGAACTAAGTCCTGCTCAGGAATGTTTAGGCCCATAGCGATGCTTTTTGTCATGTTGATTTTGTGATTGCTGAGCCTACTGTATTCCTCCAAAGCTCTAATGACGGCAGGAAGTGAGTTACCTGGCTTAGTCATGTACAGGAGTAGTCATCTGAGAAGGCAGAGCACTTCACCTGCAGACGACCAACCTGGACCCCCTGTATAAGTGGATCATTGCGAATAGCCTGGAGTAAGTGCTCCATGGCGAGTATATACAAATCGTGTGAAAGGGGGCACCCCTGTCTGGTTCCATTCCGCACCTCCACTGGTTCCGACAAAGAACCGTTAACACGAATCTGGGCTTGCAGAAGGGTATATAAGGCTGAGATTCGTTCCCTCATAATAGGACCCAGTCCCATATTCTCCAACACTCCACGGAGGAAGGGCCATGACACTCGGTCAAACGCTTTTTCCGCGTCCAAATATAAGATCACACATGGTATCTTTTCCGTTCAAATCTGCTGCATCAAGGTAAAGGTTTTTAACGTGTTGTCTCTCGCCTCCCTGGAGGGTACGAACCCCACCTGATCAAGGTGGATCAGTGTGTTCAATAGAGGGCTTATCCGATTGGCTAACATTTTAGCGAAGATTTTCGCGTCGGTGTTGATCAGCGAAATGGGCCTGTAGCTTTGGCATAGAGCGGGATCCTTCCCCTCTTTAGGGATCACCGTGATATTGGCCCTCAAGAAGGCTGGATCAAATGGAGAGGAGTCCGAGACTGTATTGAAAGCCCTGAGCAAAGCCCCAGCCTGCTCTCCACCCAAGATCTTGTAGAATGGTGTGGTGTATCCATCTGGGCCAGGGCTTTTGCCCGAAGGCATCGAGGAGATTGCCCGTGAAAGCTCCTCAGCTGTAAAGGGTTCCTCCAAGGAGGCGAGAGACTGTAATGGGAGTCTGGGAAGTGCTGTCTTTGCTAGATATGCCTTCAGGGTAGAGTCAAACACTGGAAGGCCTGATTGAGCTGCGTGTTATGGGAGGTTGTACAAACCCGTGTAGTATTTGTGGAAGACCGATAGAATCTCCTCAGTTAGGTGTACTCTCTGCCCGTCCCGCAGGAACAAACAGGGAAGCCCTTTTATCCCTGAGCGCCCGAGCCAAGAATTTACCTGGCTTGTTACTACAGGTGTAAAAAGAGCTCAGGCACAACTGGCGATATTTTCTTGTGCTGTGCTCCATGAGCTGAAGAATTTTCGTGCCGGGGTTTGCTGGATATCTCTGAGATCCGCCTCTGCCCCCGTGGTTTTGTGTGTCGCCTCTTGCATCGCAAGTCGCACCAAGAGAGACTGCAGTTTGTGTGTAGCCGCTTTTTTAAGCCGAGCAACGTGCTTAATGAGCACCCCTCGCAAAAGACATTTGAGAGCTTCCCATTGGATTTGGGGTGATGTGGGATCTGAGAGATGGTCCGTACTGAACGACTTGATCGCTCGCTGTAGGTCAAGTAAGCATAACAAGTAATTTAGTAGAGAATCATTCAATTTCCATGGGGAAGGGGCTATGCCTATTTAAATAGGGGGGCAAAGTCCGCAGTGTATCGGTTATGGTCGAAAATTTCTGCCGTCCCTATCGTGCGTCTACAAAAATATTTTGAGAAGAGAATGTTGGGGAAAATCAAATCTATACGGCTGTATGAGGTGTGAGGGAAGGAGAAGAATGTGTAGTCCCTATCTTTAGGGTGCAATAGCCGCCACACATCCATCAGCTGCATATCATGCAGCATCTTTTTAACCTTGTTGAGGATGTGTAGTGGGATTGAGGTTCTGCCCGTCGAGGTGTCAAGATGTGGGTTCATTACTAAATTGAAATCGCCGCAGAGTATAATGTTTCCTTGAGCGAAGTTTGTGAGGCTATCCAGGACCTTGGCAAAGAAGGCTAGTTGGCCCGTATTGGGGGCATAAATATTTGCCAGGGTGTAGAGATGGCCTTGTAATTTAAACCTAACAAAGATCGCTCTAGCATCATCATCTCGAAAGACATCTAGTATTTCAAGCGGCAAAGACTTATGGAAAAAAATGGCCACCCCTTTCGTTTTGGAGCTACTAGAATGGAACCAGACAGGGTAATATCGGTTGTAATATCTTTGAATATGAAATGATAACAGGTGGGTCTCCTGTAAACACACCACCTGAGATCGCTGTTTATGTAAGAGGTACAGTAATTGTGATCTCTTCTCGGAAACGTTAAACCCCCTTACATTTAAGGTGGTGACCCTAAGATTAGCCATTAGGTAGATGTTCCTGAGTAGGTCTCCAGGGGAACCCGAGAGTTAGTCGCCGCCGTGCAAGTTGAACCGACTGTAACAACAAGTACATCAAGAACATTGAATCTAAGATTCTAAATAACCAAGGCCCACAGGAATGGGATCAATTAACAAAATAGTGCAGATAAGTGACTGCTAAGGCCCTTTGATGTCTTCACTAGGCCTAAACTGTTGGGGGGTAATACTCATCAAAACCTACAAGAGGTCAGACAAATTAGAATCTGAAGCCAAGGATGCCTGAGCTAGGCAGAGCTTGCAACATTATTGTCAGAAGGCTTGTGATGGGTGATCGACATTGGGAGCAGGGCTACATGTGGTTGGAGATGTAGAGGAGAGAGCAGATGAGGGTATGGTGGGAGGGGGGGATTAGGAGGAGAGAAGGGAAAGAAAGAGAGGGGAGGAGAGAAAAGAAAAGAGAAGAAAAAAAAAGGGGGGGGTGTAAAAGGGAGGGAGGTCCCAATGTCCATCACCTCCAGCCGAGCAGATTTATTGTCATAAAATCACAGGTTAACTATAAAGGATCTTGGAGTCCAGATGAAGTCCTAAGGACTCAATTAGACAGGGTCATTCAAAGAACCTGAAGCGCTCCCTGAAAGCCCCCCCTGGTCTCCTCAAAGAGGTGATCCGTTGGGGGAGTTGTTGGTACGCCATCAGTACCTCAGTCCTGTAGAGCCATTATCATGCGGAGCCTTAGGGTCAGCGGTGTGGACGCGGATCAGTCCAAGCGTCATCTGAGCTTCTGCGACGTCGACGGGAGCGCTGGGACTTCGGGAGCACCGAAGGAAGGCACCGGGCAGAAGGACTCGACATCTGCATCCTAGGGAAGTGGGCATCCAGAGAGAGTGCCGCAGACCAGTCCGGTAGAGAAATGTCGGGGAGATTAAGTGCAGATGTGAAGGCTGGAAGGTCTTCAGGGGACCGGAAGATCAGGGTCCTGTCCCTCAGTCGGACTTGAAGAGAGAAGGGGTATCCCCATCTATATTGAATATTATGGGACTGGAGAACAGATAGAAGCGGCTTAACTGCGGCCCTCATGCGCAACGTGCACCTGGAGAGATCGGGGAACACTCCCAATCTGACGCCCTCAAATTCGACATTCTGCATCAACCGCGCTTTTCTCATGATCTCTTCTTTGATGATATAACAGTGAATCCAGCATATGATGTCTCTAGGTTTTGACTCGTCTTGACTCTGCGGCCGCAACGCCCGGTGGGCCCGGTCAAATTCAATTGTGGTGTCTTCTGGACGACCGAGTATATAATTGAAAACTTTGGTTAGAGTAGGGATTATCTCGGCGGTCCTAACAGATTCAGGCAGTCCTCTAATGCTGTCATTAGTCGTTCGGCTGCGGTTCTTGAGGTCGTCCATTTGGACCGCCAGCTGGGATTGGTGCTTGGTCTGGTCAGAGATGGCAGTCTGCAGGTTCGCTATGGTCAGGTTGGTTGATTCTTGAGCCTTCTCCAGGTTCTGTACTTTATGTTGAAGAATACTAACTTCTGACTTGACTGGTTTCAATTCCTGTCTCCAGGAATGCTGCAGGTCTTGTGCCAGGAGTTTTAAATCGAGCCTGGTGGGCAACAAGGATAGCAGCGCCTTCAGCTCTGGGTGGCTCTGTAGGGTGAGCAGAGCGGCCTCTGGGTCAGGAAGGCCAGGGGTTTGTGTCACAGCAGGGTCTCTCGCCGACGGGGAGACCATGATATCTGACCGTGACGGTCCAGCAATGGGTGTGGGGTGCAACGGGCTGCCTCCCCAAGTGGATGAGTTAGGGCTAGACATCCAGGAAGAGCTGCTTTGTGGCTGAGCAAGTGCTGAGTTGTCAGGTAACATGGCGTCAGAGCTGCAGGAGACCCCCGTGATTCCATTTCAGGGGGCCCGCCACAACTCCAAGTCACATCAAGGCCAAACCCTGTCTCCGACCGCTGAGAAACATAAAGGGCTTCCTTCGGCATATTACCTTTTTGGTTCTTTTTTGTCTCATTCTGGCTGCTCGGTGTGGAAGAAAATGCTGGTTCTGCACGGAGCTCAGGTCACACACATCTTCACTCTTGCATGGTTAGCCACGCCCCCCTGCTTCATTTTTTTCAAATATTTCATCTGATAAAACTACACTGTCAATTGCAGAAATACACGAAAAGTGAATAAATTTTTCTCACAATTGCAAAATATAAGCACATGCATGATGTGAACCCAGCCTTAAAGTTTTCCTTCAAATACATGCTGTATACGTATAATCTGTATAAAGGTGAATTCATACATCAGGTTTTTCATATCTAAATCTGCCATGAAATCTAAGGTAGAAATCGGAGAGGATATCTTGGATTTTAACTTTACAGAGGAGCAGTTCAGTAGCGCTAATCTGTGTCACACCTGCCTAAAGTAAATTTCAGGTTGAATCCGCTTCAAAGCATGGGCATGTTTTTTTTCCGCTGCACAGATTTGAAATCCGTGATCTCAAATATTTGTGCAGTGTGAACTACAGCGTGGATTGCACATGCAAATGAATGGGACTCTGTTTTCATGTGGATTTTTGCATAGCATCCAATGCAGAATTCTTGTCAAATTCCATGTTTAAGTTTGTCATGTGAACTCGCCCTAATATTGAGCAGTTTTTTGATAGAATAAAATGATCAATGCTAGTATTCTAAGTTCTCCATGGTTTATAATGACCACTGATTACAGCATATTGTACCACTGCTTCTTACTGTTACTGTTTCCATTTATTTTCTTTGCAGAATAAGTAGAAAATTAACCGGATTCAAGACACTGCAAGAGTAAATTGCTGCATTAAAATTATTGTCTCTATTTCATAGTCAAATTGTCCAAGCTACAACATAGCCTAAAACTCCTAAACCTATTGTACAGACAAGCAGAAAAGGAGACTTCCCACACAGTCGCCCTTTGACCATGAACATACGTTCCAGTCTGATTGTGGTACAGAAAGCATTCAGCAAATCAGGGCCTCCCAAAACACGTTCTGACACCTTTTGTAATGTAGTTATCAGTTGTTTTATTATGGAGAAACAGAGAAAAGAAAGTGGTATCAGGAGTCAAGGACTCGCAGCAATGTAGACAACGTTTTCCAGCAAATATAGACCACTTCAATTACTCATATTTAACCCCCTATTATTACATGTTTTTTCTCCTTTTTTATGTTCTGGCAGGACCTGAATGCAGAAATACCTTTTTTTTTTTACAGCGTGAGTAATACATGCATTTTTGGATGCTTCAGGATAAGCCATAGGAATGTGAATATGTGATTGCTAAACAAAAAATAATCTTCGAAGTAAGTAAAGGGAATCTGTCAGGTGGTTTATCTAACCCTAAGAGCAGGATGTAATAGAGGGAGAGAAGCTGAGCTCTGTGATATATAGGGTTATATGATAGACAAGAGAAGCTGAGCTCTGTGATATATAGGGTTATATGATAGAGGAGGGAAGCTGAACTCTGTGATATATAGGGTTATATGATAGAGGGAGAGGAGCTGAGCTCTGTGATATATAGGGTTATATGATCGAGGAGAGAAGCTGAGTTCTGTGATATATAGGGTTATATGATATAGGGAGAGGAGCTGAGCTCTGTGATATATAGGGTTATGTGATAGAGGGAGAGGAGCTGAGCTCTGTGATATATAGGGTTATATGATAGAGGGAGAGGAGCTGAGCCATGTGATATAATAATAATAATAATCTTTATTTATATAGCACCAACATATTCCGCAGCACTTTACAATTTGGAATATATAGCCCTCATTATAAGCTAATGGGATCTGTTGGGTGCCTTAGGTATCAGTTGTGTATTGAAGCCATCACTGTGCCCACAGGTAGTTTAAAAATGTGCCAGATTTATCACTCGTGCCAATGCTGATTGATAAATTTGGTGCATCTTTATCTTTAGAATTGTCTAACTTTTATAATACCAACTATTAGTTAACTTACTTTCTAGGCAAGAATTGTGGTGCATATTTGGGCAGCACATGGCATTGGGGCCACACCTCTATATCACAGAGGGCACAAGAGCTGTCTAAATCCATAACAAATGTGTCTGAAACCTGCTGTGCTAAAACTGAACTACTTTTTGGCAAAATCACAATACTAAGGGCGACATATCAGAATTGGGCTTTGACATTTTTTTGGTGTATTTTGAACCAAAAAACTGCTGTAGCCCTATTCTATATATGTATGAACAGTCGTACACACAAAACTAGGCGCAGTTTGCACCAGACGCGACACATGTGAATGCGCCTATGTTATGTGCCTAAGATACATAGATATGCACCTAAGATATTCTGTGCACCTAACATATGCACCTAAGACATGCTATGCAAGGAATTCCACATACCAGATATATGACAAGTTCGTACATTCGCCTGCACTATACACTCATTTAATGTGCTTTAAACTGGCGTGGCAGCGTCTCTTTTCTGACATGTCGCCCTAAATGTGGCCAACGACATTTCAGGGTATATTTTTAAGGATTGTTTTTAGAATTTGTATTTTGACAATAATAAGATTTCATTTGTACAGCTTGACCACATTTTGACACATTGGTTCCTTCTTTTTGATTCACTAGTATATTTTTATGTGCCATGGGTTGGAGTTAGGGTACAATAGCTCCCAGCTTTGTATGCGGTTGCCAGTTTACAGTACTTGTGGACTTTTTAAAATATATTAATAACATGAGTTCCCAAATTAAGATTTTGTAAAGCATTAGTCTCAGCTCCCATAAGCATCATTTATAATAGAAGCCAACACTGTACTGGATCAATCCAACAAACAGCAATGCCCAACAGAAGCCATTTAGTTATAATAGGGTCCATCTGGTTCTACCATTCTGATCAAGCATTGTTTTTCTTGTCAAGATAAAAGAACCAGTAGGCGCGCACCGGAAGTCGCGGAGGATGGACGCACATTAGAGGAGCTCCCGCAGACCGGCCATTATACCCGCTTCTCCTGCCGCTACATTGCACCCTAGATGGGTAAGAGGAGACCCCAGCTGTCAGGGAGAACCCCGAGGAGACCAGCGACACCCTGGTCGGCTCTCACCGCCCTGGACACCTACCTCAGCCGCGGCCTTCTTCGCGCTGCACCGCAGGCAGCGCCGCCGCCATTACAGCCATCCTCCCTGCCCGTACCAGCGCCAGCCAGCGAGTCACCTTAGGTACAGGTGGTGAGGAGTGAAGCCCTGAATACCCCCTCGCGCCAAACTCCTCTTCCTCAGGGGACATGTCGGCCATTACGGGACTTCAGTGCGCCCGGCGCCATCTTACAGTGAAGTGGCAGCCACACCACCTAGTGCTGATCATTCCCCACAAACAGAGGCTCAGCTCACTTCAGCCCCACTCTCCTCTAAAACGCATGAGGGGGCCATCATGATGGACCCTGGGTCACCACCTCCCTCTTTTTTCCTGGGCCCTGGCAGTGGTGGTGGCTCTTGGCAGGGGTCTCCTGTCTTCTCCCCAGCACCATTAAGCCCCCACTCAGTGGACTACCATCCATGGGCAGATATGCTCCAGCAGTTACCTACAAGGGACGAGCTAAAAACGCTGCTTTCTGATGTAAAGGCTTCCTTCAGAGAAGAATTGGCTGACTTAAAGCAGGAAATTAAGCAAATAGCATCTCGAGTGGAGATGTTAGAGGACGATCACGATAACACTCGGAAATATGTTGCCCAGCTCCATCCTACTATAACAGTCCAGATACCTGCGATGAGAGACATGGCCCGCCATTTAGAGGACCTTGATAAACGAGGCACAAGGGGAAGAAGACCTCCAAAACATGCTAAACTCAATTTTCAGTCAGATATTAGGGGACTCTCCGCACCGCTCTTTCAAGCTAGATAGAGCACATAGAGCTCTTAGACCCAAGAACTCTTCCTCTCTTCCCAGAGACATTATCTGCTGTCTTTATGAATACACAGTAAAAGAGGAAATAATGGAAAAAGCTAGAAGAATGCGTCAAATCAACTTCCAGGGCTCTCCTATTCAGCTCTTCCCAGACTTATCCTGTTATACTCTCCAGAAACGCCGCCACCTCAAACCTCTCCTTACTATCCTGAAGGATCGCAACATCCCCTATAGGTGGAACTTTCCCTTCGCCCTTACAGCTCGCTCAGAGGGTCGTTCAGTATCGCTTAAATCTCACTCTGATCTCCCGACCTTCTATAAGACTCTCCAGATTCCAACCCCGCGAATGGAGGACTGGGAGTTCACCATGCCTGCCCCTCCGCCACCCCCTGCCTGGCAGCATGCTACCACAACTAAAAGGACGCTCTTCAAGGAGTTCTCCTCCGCTCAGAAACCCCGCCGCTCCTCCTACCTGAAATGGGACTCTAAAATTTTGGGAAAGGGTTTAGTATTGACTTCAGCCTCACTATTTGTCTTATACCATAGCCTTGTATTGGGGCTATTTGATATTATGGGTTAGTGCAGGAATTTTCTAATATGTTACAGATGTTTTCATGATGACGGCCCATCGGGTTTTATTGGGCTGGTGTCGTTATATCCTGCGTTTGGCGTGTCCTCTTTGGCTTGTTTTGTCTGAAGGGGACCAGCCTTTTCGGTGCTGAGGGGGAGGGGGGGAAGCTCGCTCTGGAGCCCTTTATTTTTGGTCCGGATTTGGGCCTCCCCTCTTTTTTTTCCTCCTTGGATCTCTCGCCTCCACGAACGAAGCAGCACGCTCCAGGAGGGGGTGAGCGCAAGTGGATTAAATCTCCCATTAACGTGGCCCCCATCACTGCTGGTGAGTGTGTACGTGCAAATTGGTGGCTGAAACGGGGGGGGTTTTTTTCTTTTTATTGCAGTATTTCTGGGTTTTAAGCAATTTTTCCCTGCATAAAAATGGCGTATTTGTGAAATTACACCAGTCTTTCAAAAAACTAACCAGTGCTTAATGGATATACCAAATCATTTCCTTCCCTGTTTTTCTTTTTTTATTTTTTTATTTGGCAAAGGTTGCGTGTGGAGATGGAGCCCTGTTAAGAAGCAAAGCAAAGATTCTCATCAGCCTATGTAGGGAGAGATATTAACCGCGGAAAAACAAAGTTTCAGCTATCGTAGTCGGGAGCAAGATTTCGCATGGAAAAGGGGGCGCAGGAACAAACTGACAAGCACAGGCCCCAATTTGACGGAAATTTGTCCTGAAATTTTTCCCCCTGAGGACACCCACGGGCGTTCTAGGGAGGCATGGACTCTGCCCCTGGGAGGGCTTTGCAGCAATTGCCGCTGGACCCTAATGTGCGCCTAAACTTATCCTAATATCTCAAGCAGAGAGAGAGGTTTGCAAAAACGCCAGGCCTTTTGGGAGAGAGCAGAGGCTGGGGGGGTTTTACCCAAGTTGAAAGGCCCCAAGCTACAGCGGGCAAACTTGAAAGGGTGAGGCTTTATCACGGCCTCATGCCCGGTACAAACCCTTTGAAACCCCCGCTAGAACACTTTCCGGTGATGGAAAAGAATGGGCTTAGATTTTTTCCTCGAGGATTTGGAAAAGACTTGCAGAAAATTCATCTGCCCAGAGCCCGGGGCACGATTCTGCCCCCGGACTAAGGGGCAAACCCCTTGGATTTTTTTTTGGGGGACCTCCCAAAGAGCGAGGGGGACTATGACGCCTAAAGGAGGGGTCATAAAATTTTCCCCCCTCCGGGGGTATCGCGGAAAATTTCGGATTTCTGCAGAAGGTTCCCACTGACAGCTCCCAAGATGTAAAAGAGCGCTTAAGTGCCCCTGCAAGAATGGGTAAAAAGGACTCTCTGTTTCCAGTTTGAGCCCTGTTAAATTAAATTTATAAAGGAGCAGCTTCTCCATATCTGTCCTCAGAGGTTCGTCAGTTTGTCTGTGCGGGAAAACCCCAAGACGTCCAAGATGCGGCTGAAGGGCGACCCTACGTTCCAAAAACAGGATGCCAAAGCCCGGAGAACCCTGAGTCCACCTGGGGAGAGGTAACTGTGGGGACCCCCTTTCCTCCCCATCGATCGCGGGGGCACCCCCCTAGTACCCCCCCAGGCCCCGAGACCCACCCCCCATTGACTGACATGCCAAATGTTTTATTGAAACCAAAAAGGGGGGCAGTTAGGGCACTTGTCCAGAAAAGGGGGAGGAGAACCCCCGATGCCCCAGCACCCCCTGTAAAGGCCCTTCCATCATTTTATAACGGGAAAGCAGGAAGGAGAAACTAACCTTCAACCCTTAAATGTGGGCGAAAAGTCCCCATGGGTTCAAGACAGTGGGCGGGGTGCTGTTGTGCATCCAGAAAGGTGGATGCGGGAAAATATTATTCCGGGAAAGACCTGCCCTGACTGGATTGGGGAGTCCGCTCTGCTATACCCAGGCTCAGGTTTTTTGGATGGGGAGGGGCCAGGAATGAGAGAAGTGGGTTTTTTCTGTACACCCCCTTTTCCATTTTATGGGTTTGGTTTGGGGGTTATGCAAGTGAATATGTTCCCCCTCCCCCCCAAAGGGGCAACCCCAGCAACCCCGGATGTGATTCCCCACAAGACTGTGCAAGTTTCGGGAAAATGCCCGGGTGTGAAGGGAAAATTACAGGGGAAATTACCCCTGAATATCCACTGATATGTGTACTGTGCAAAATGATTTCCCTTATATCACTCCGTGACCCTATCAGGTGTCTGCAACCCCTCGCTTTGTTTCGGTGACCGCCCAAGGTAAATCCCCCTGAGAGATCAAATTGAAAGTTTGAGGGGAAGAGTCTTTCCCCCTCCAAATCCCCCTCCTGCTGACAGCACAGCTCTCACGGGCTTCCAAAAACAGATCACAGGGCAGGGGCTCCCCCCCTGCTGAGTCTGAAAAAATCACGGGAGTGCATGGGGACCCCGGGGCCAAACCGGGGTCTAAAGAATTGGGGATCCCGATACAGCCCCCTTTGTGGGGCCCCGAAACCCCATGGGGAAAACGGACAAACCCCCTTTGTCACCCCTCCTCCTATCAAGGAACCCCCGCACCTGAGGAGGAACTGTTTGTACTTGTTTTGGGATCTTGCTCTGCTTTGATGTTTAAGCGGGGGATGTATCACAGCCGTTATGAGACCTGTGATATATTCCCGCCCTTTTTGCTGGATGTTGCGGTTTTCTAGGCTGGTTGGGCCAGACCAATTTACCTACAGCTGTGTTGTGGGCCCCAGATGTATCCCAGCCCACAGATGCTCTGAAAAATGTTTTGAACTTATAAAAATATCTCACCGTAATGCTGGGTGCGCCTGTGGGTTTGCTTGCTAGCAGACTTGGATGTTGTGGACATAATGATGAGCCAAGCCTGGAGGGTATTCCCGACTTTCAATGGACATAATGATTTTTTCCAAAACCCCCGGGTGTATCTCGATGGTATTGACAAGAAACTGTTCCAAGCCTGGGGTGTATCTGACTGTTGTAGACACTAATAAATTACTAAGCCTGAGGGGGTTTTCCCAGATGGTAAAGTGGGGGATGGCATCCTGAGCTGGTTTCCGTATAACCAACAGCTCAGTGGATGTGCCTGGCCCATTATGCCTGTCAAACTGCTAAGCACATGTATCCAAATGTAATGTAGCCCTGCCTGCCCCTGAGGGGGTTTTCCAACCCCATGGAGGTAATGGTGACTCGTTCCAAGCGTTGGATCCAAAGCCAAACTGTGGGATAATTTTTTTTGGGGCAAGTTATTCCCCGGGGTCTGAGGTGGGTTGGGGGGGGGCTTTAGACCCCGGCTAGAGGTGAGTGTCCCCACATGAAAAGTGTGATTTTTTACCCCCAGGGGGGGAAAATCCTCCCAACACCCGATATCTGAAAAGTTTCATTACAGGAGGGGCATTGAGTGTGGTAATGCCGATGGTCTCCCCCCCCCCCGGGGGGTAGGAGGCGGGCCCCCCAGGGGGTGGCAGGTGGGGCCCGTCCCCCACCCCACCCAAAAGGGGGGGGTGTTTTTTTAGCACATTGAAATTGAATGATTCTGGGGTTTTCCTTTTTAATCCTGAGCTACATTGTGAAAACCCCCCCCCCCCTTCCTGAGCAATGGAATTTTTGCCTGGGGCTGCAGAGTCTCACCCCCACCCCCTTTTCCTGGTTAATTACTGAATTGTTTAGTTTCAGGGGGCTTAAGCAATTTTTATAGCCTTTATAGATGCAGCTGTCCCGGTACCTGATAACCCTTTTTCCCCCCACAAAAAACTTCATTTACCTGCCCCCCCGCAGAAAGGGAGTCCGTGTTGCCATCTCGTGGCAAAATACGCAAAAAACCCTCATAAGACAAACATTGTTCGCCCACCCCCTCATAATGTCAACCAGTAAAAGGTAGGGAGAAAAGAGAGAGGAGGGGGAAAAACCGGACAGGTATAAAGCACCAACCAGGCTAAACTGTGTTCATACCGGTGTTTCAATTTTTGATTTTAGCTTGTCCATTTTCTTTTCCCAAAAACCCCTTTGGGCTGAAAACGAAACCCTTGTAAGTGTGAAACCTTTCTAACATTTATCCTTTTTATTTTCATAACTGATTTAGGGTTTATGTCATATCCTTGTTATCATTTTTGTTCATGTAAGATTTTACCCAATAGCATATTAAAATTATCAGTAATAGTTGGGTTTTTGTTGTTGCCGGATCCATTTCCTTTAAGGAGTGTATTTTATTTTAGTAGCGCCGAGCGTGAGATAAGCATTTTTACGTGTTCTTGGAATATCTTTGGAATCAGATTTTTTCCGGTGATTCCCTTTTGATTATTGAAAGGGAAAGGTGGTGGCAGGGTTTTTTTTTTGGGGGGGGGGAACTGTCTTGTGGTGCGATTTATGCTTGATTCGCTACCTGAGTGAGAGGTGAGCGCAAGTGGATATAAATCTACCCCATTACAGTGGCCCCCAGTCACGTGCTGGTGAGTGTGTACGTGACATAGCTACTAGACAGGACTTAAAAGATATAGCCATAGGTAATGTAGAGAAGCTTTTCCTATACTCCAAGCAGAGATTTTATGAATATGGTAATAAAGCCCACACTATGTTAGCCAGGCAGCTGAAAGAGAGATCCATCTCCTCTATGCCATTTGCCCTCCCTGATCGTGATGGAACCTTACGATACGACCCAAAATCAATAGCGACCATCTTTTTTGACTTCTTCTCCAGGCTTTATTCTCTTCCTTCGGACTTACCACAAGACAACCTCAAAGCCCAACAGCTCATTGGGGACTTCCTGAGATCCTGCCCTCTTCAGACCCTACCGTCGGAGGCTCGCAGCACTCTAAATGCCCCTCTTGAGATGGAGGAACTTCTGGGGGTCCTCAAAGAACTCCCCAATGGAAAATCCCCAGGGCCGGATGGCCTCCCATATCTTTACTTTAAGGCCTTCTCTGAGACCTTATCCCCCTATATGATAAAGCTATACAATTCTTTCCTGGAAGGCGCCCCTATTCCAGAAACCATGTCCCACTCCTATGTCACCCTCATACATAAGTCGGGTAGGGATCCAGCGGATAGTGCAAATTATAGACCAATCGTCCTACTGAACTCGGATCTTAAAATCTTCACGAAGATCCTGGCCAACAGGCTCAATAGGTGGCTGCCACAGCTGATTAATAAAGATCAGGTGGGGTTTGTCCCCTTAAGACAAGGAGGAGACAATACCAGGCGTACAATAGATCTAATTGAAGTAGCCAACTCTCGAGCACAACAGGCCCTCCTGCTTAGCCTTGATGCGGAAAAGGCCTTTCATATGTTGGGTTGGCCTTTTCTGTTCGAGACCTTGAAGGCACTGGGTTTTTCTGGCCCTTTTTTAACGGCAATTAGGTGGCTCTATTCCACTCCCTCGGCTTCCATTAAACTTCCCCACTGCACCTCGGCCTCGGATAGGTTCTTGATCCGGAACGGGACTAGACAGGGCTGTCCGCTGTCCCCCTTCCTGTTTGCGCTCTGTATTGAGCCTCTTGCAGCCTCTATAAAGGCAAATCCGGACATTAAAGGCATCTCAGTCAGGGACAAGGAATTTAAACTATCCCTCTTCGCGGACGACATCCTCCTGACCTTAACGGATCCTCATACTACTCTTCCTGTCCTTCACTCGCTTCTTGATAGATTTGGAAGGCTCTCGGGCTATAAAATAAATGCCTCCAAGTCTGAAGCCCTCTTGATTAATTCCACACCTGCGGCATATGCCCTGCTTAAAAATAACTATCCCTATACCTGGAAGGACCAATCACTCAAATACCTAGTAGTGCAGATCACTGGCAGCTATGAATCGCTTTATAAAGCCCAATTTTT